>JAQIXU010000131.1:0-61024 GCA_034701245.1 Strigamia transsilvanica
GCCGCGCAAATTTGAATCGCGCAAATTTGAATCGCGCAAATCTGAACCCCAGCGCAAATTTGGGTCGGCGCAAATTTAAGTCGCGCAAATTTGAATCGCGCAAATTCGAATCGCGCAAATTTAGGACTTTTTAAATAATTTTTCGCAAATTTGAGTCGCGCAGATTTGATTCGCGCTAATTTGAACCCTGCCCATTTTTTATAAATAATAATTTTTAAATGTTTTTCTTGTAAATCTCATCATTAAAACATCATTATTTGCTCAGGCTGATTTCATTCCATCTAACTTATTTTGGATGTTTGTTGACAGCATTTGCTGTATGATTTCTCTCTCTTTTATTCCTATATTTTTTTTTAATCGAAATTCAATACTGCTCACTCAATATGGACTTTTTTGAATTTTATTTATTCTCGTCACATGCGAAAAGCCATTCCTATCGACTCATTCATATTCTAATAAACTACAAGCAATGACCAAAGGTTCCATCGAAGAATATTGAAAAGTAGGAGTTGCATTTTAACCCTTTGAGCTCTCTTTATTTTTTAACGTCAGATTAGAATTCTTATCGCTAAAAGAACTGGGACATAATTACATGCGCCCTAAACATAAAGTAGGTAGTGTGTGCATACTCTAAGATTCTTGAAAGGCCTGCCGACCTTTAACACTGGCTTTTACTAAAGAGACTAATTAAGGACTTGAAGAAAAGTGACATACGGTGACCCTAAGGTTGGCAACTTGATCGTAAAATTGTCTTGATTAAGTTCATAGAAAATGCGTTGAAATAGGGTTTTTAAAGCTATTAAAGGGTGTAGGACATTACAGTTTGCAGTTTAAATTGTGTAAGTTTTGATTTTTGTTCGTGTACCAACATCAATTTATGATATTACTACACCATTAGGTTTGTTAACTAATTAAAAGTCAACTTCTTGTTTATAATCAAATTGGAATTTTCCATTATCAGCATTCAGGGAGCATTTAATTTATAACTTATCCGATTTCCATTAAACCGTGATGATGGCGCATTAATTGGAGATTATCTCGTTGAATTCTAATCGTTTTTACTATCCGTAATAGACATCAGTTTGCACTACATTAAGCAATTCTCGGCAGAAAATAAATGAATTTTGATAATTTGTAATAAATGGTTTTGTCATGGGATCAAATATGTTTCGGTAATGAATTGCCGTGTTTAATAATATTCTGATAAGGTTGGCGGTTCAATTTGACACCGACAATATCAGCAAATTATTGAATGCAAAGTTGTGTATTTGGTAATTTGAAACGAGGGAAATTTTAATTTCATATAGTACGATCGATACGGTTTATGTTAATTGTCAAACTTAAGAAGCTAACGGATTTGTGATTGTTGGTTAACGGTTTAATCTCGTCATTTAATAGTCAGACATTAAAGGGATACGTTGGGGTTGATCTGGTGGCCGGGGTCACGGTAATAAATTTGCGTTTTGTTCCTGAACGTTAATTACTGTTGAAGAAGCAAAATTTTATTTTAAAATATTTTTTTTAATGTGTAGCAGAGAGGAGAAACGGATTTACTCAAACTGAATGAGTTGAATTTTCATTTCTTCGAGTGAGTCGAAAGAGGAAGGCAAATCCTCAAGTGAGAAAGGGAGGTTGGATTGAGCTTTTCTTAAAGTAAAAGAAAAAGAAAAAGAAAAAGAAAATAAAAGTTAAAGATGATGAGTGTGGGAGTTCGATAAGACCAAGAATAACTGGGGCCTGTAGGAAAAGGTGAAGTGGGGTTTGGTCTCTGCGGATTCTGACTTGTTCTTAAAAAGTTTCGTATTAAAAGAAGGCAGTTTGATAGTTATTAAACATGAGGGCAGGGACGGGTGATAGAGTAGAATTGCTTTTTCAAATCTCATTCGTTTTGGTCGGAATTTTGATGACGAGATTTTTCTTTGGAGAGATGGATGGGAAATGGTGATTTATGCCCCTCTCTATTCCCATCGTCCACCAACATTCCTCCTTTTCTTTTTCTCTGGAAATTATGCTAACGACTGTGCATAATGAAGATGAGCTCCATTTGTGCCAATTTTACGGGACATTAGTTTTCTCTCTCGTCTCTCCGTTTGAGTCCCTATCCAATAAGACATTACCTTTAGTGTTTCTTTCCGTTTCTGTCTTTTAGATAGTCTTTTACGTAGATACAAGGTAGGATTGTCATTTGTCGAGTTTTATTAAGTTTCATTTTCTGTTTTTTAAGTTGAAGGATTAACTAACTTTTAAAAAAAATTGTATGAAATAATTGGCAATGGAATTTGAATGAAAGTAGAGATTAATTTGCTATTCGGGTTTTTTTTTTTTGTATTTTTTTTTTTTTTTACTTTAAATGGTTATAGATAAAATCTAAATATTAATAGCCGATGCGAGTGTTCCTTTAAGCATTTTGCTTTGAAATTGGAATGGGATTAAAGCGGCGAAAAGAAATGGGAGTCATTGGAGTGGGATTAAAGGAGCGGAAAACGAATGAAGTCATTGGATTGGGATTAAGGAGGGAAAATAATGTCATCGTTTTGCCAAGTCCTTGGTTTTGCTTTGAGATCGTATGATTGGCTACAGGTTTTTCCACTTTGTGGTTGACAATCCGTGTATTTAGTTATTTACGGGTTTGCGTTATATTTACACGTAATTCTTTTTTATTGTTTTTTTTTTTGTTTATTTCTTTTCTTTTATTTTCTTTTTCCATTTCCGTTTGTTTGATGATAGCTTGTTATCCAATTTTTTTTCTGCTTTTTTCGTGCTTCTCTTCGGTTAATTCTTTGAGTTTAGATGGGGAGCGAGATTGCCAAAACAACAAGATAAGGTGCAAGACGAGGAGCGAGGTCGGGTGGCAATTACAATTAAATATCAAAATTAAATGAATTGGTGCAATTAATAAGATGAAATTTCCGTTTTACGGAATAGATTGCGAGTTTACTTTTAATTTCTATACAAATTGGCTTACATTTTACAAAGATAAAAATTTTCATTGACATTAAAGCAATGGGAAGTATGTTTACAACAATAAAAATGGTAATTAGTGATATTTTATATTGAGTTTTAGCTTAGTTGTACATAACAGAAACGGCGGAAGGAATCTTTTTCCATTTGTCTTGTCTTTATGGGCCAAATTTGGTCTGTCGTGATAAAAGATTTTTGACGTTGCCCAGGAAAAAGAAAAAGGAAATTGAAATGTAATGCGCGCCATGGTGCGTCTTGCAGCAAAAAAAAAATTACGACAGGAAGTTGTGGAGGTCAAACCCAATTTAACGACATTCATCCTGCTGTGCTAGCCATTGCAGTTGTATTATGTTTTGGAAGAAAATGCATAATTCTCTCGTAAAAATGTCTTGGCCCCCCAACTGGGGTGTTTTAACCTGGCCAATGACAGGTAATGAGATGAGGCGGATCAATACATGATCCTCCTTTTTATGGATTTTTTAAAAAGTTTCCCGTAATCCGCTGTGCGTAGACAAGTAAATCCGACCCACAAAGTTATGTCAAAAACTTAAAAAAAAAAGTTTTTAATTATTTATGGGATGGTTGATGTTTCTTGCCATGTAAAAGGTTAGTTGACGTCAAAGGTTTTGTATAATACGTGCGAACCGGTCAGAGGTGAGATAAATGGTTTGCTTTCTGTCGTATTATAAAGAGAATTGAAATTATCCAAATGACACGGATGCAATTCCAGTTGGAGCGTGCACAGTTGCAGTTGGAACCATTCTAACGATGACAGAAATTTTCTCTGTTTTCCCATTCTTCCTATTCCAGCCTTAATGTGCTTGGATACAGCTGCCAGAGGGCATCGGTACGCATGCGCTTGCCACGATCACTGATGGTTGCCATGGCAATCATCAGCCGAGAAGTGCAATTCTTTGCACACTAATGAATGCAACCGACGGACATTTTCTTTTTTAAATCAAAATTTTGATATTAGGATTATACACGAAAACCGTCTATTAAAAGTTAAAAATAAATTATTTTTATTTTATTTTTGTTAAACTTTCGTTTGGAAAAGTGAAATAAAAGTAAAAGTGGACGGGACTTGTTAATGCAGTGATCAAGGGATTCTTTTTGATGTTTTTACTCTTTCTTTTGTGCTTTTTATTGGCAGTGGTGATTGTGAGGAAAGGTATTGCCAGTTGGGACGAGGTCTCGGACCTCTTGTTGACGAGCCCCTTAACACTCTTTTGGCCTGCCACCCAAATAGGCGTCAGGAAATGGAATGGCAGAATGGAACTATTGACAAGCTATCCCCTTTTACCCTCAATGGGAACTGGGCGAATGGACGTTTACGCCCATAAGATGGCTTTTATGCTTCCATTGGTTACATAGTGATCTTTTGTCACATTTTGTTATTCACACATGGCTACGTGTGAATGGCAAAAGAAATTTATGGTCATTTCGCGTCACTTTTAATACCGTGTTTGTTTAAAGATTTTTTATGTGGTTTAAAACTTTTATTTTCTTTTGAATTTTGCTTTGTTTCACTTGGATGACATTTATTTAAGAATTAGTTTCAACTGGCTAACAGCATTTTATTTGTTGTTTTTTTTTAAAGTTGGCTTTTCACACATTGAGAATAGGTAAATTGAGTTAGATCTTGTCTGGGGTGTGCAGTTTGTCAACTCCATTTGCTTGATTTTTTTCCAAGTAAATTCACTGTTTATTTAATGGCTTTTGTAGAGTTTTGTTAGATTTATGTTTCTGTTTTCTTTTTCACTTTAAAGTGTTTCGTAGAATTTTTTTAAAAAGTGGTTGAAACTTTGGAATTTACAAATTAATATTGAATAATGATACAGATTCTTTGCTAGAATATTAGTCTTTAACGAAATCGTGAATTTCTGGTTTTTAATACTTTCAATTGGATTATTCGAGCGCTCAGTTGTGAACCCAACTAATTTTTTAAAATCTTTCTTTAATTTAAACGTACATTTATTATAATTGAATAATAAAAAGTACACGTTCAATTTTTAGATAAACCAAATGAAATTTCTGCGCAGCGTTTTATTACGTACAACTTCTTTAATCGCGTGTAATTGAAGTGCGACTCAAAAGTTAGTTTGAGTTTGGGGAGATAAAACATAATTTAAAATTTCACAGTGTTGTTAAGATATTACGAAATATGTAAAGTAATGCTGGTGTGGCTTCTTCTTACCAGGTAGGTTCAGTTTCATTTTACTTAAGGTGAAGAAAAAACGTTAAAACTTTTTAATGAAGAAAGTGAAACTCGGGTGAGCAAGGTCTAAAATTTCATGCGTGGGTGACTACTCATGGGATTCATTCTTCTGAGTTTTTGCCTCGTTATACGTCAGGAAGAGTTGAAGGGGGTCGAGGGAAAAGTCGGTGAAAGAAGGCACCGGCGGGAATTTAATTTTGTCGCCTCCCGCTTCCATGGATCTGTGCAGTCGTTTTGAAGGTTGATGAACTCATGAAACACGCATTTTTATTCCATTTTAGTTTTGAGAAAAGAAATGAACTTTGAAAATTTCAATAACATATTTAATTTAATATGTAGAAGTGAGAATAATGATTTAAACTTATTGATTCAACCCGAACTGAGCTAATGGAAGATTGTTTTGATGTTGTTGTGATTGGAAAAGGTGATAGTAGGAAATGTGGAGATATGTGCAATCCATCACGTCTCCAATTTTTTCTCTCTTCTTCCTTCCTTCCTTTCTTCAGATTTTGTCGGTTTCGCAATTGATTTTTTTCCAAATCACTTTTCTGTCCAAAAACATTCTGTACGATGTTTTTTCTAGTATCACTGATTTAATTGCTTTTTGAATCTATTCTGGTGATCTTTAAAAACATGCATTTTCGCACTTTTTCCTTTTATTTTCAATATCTTTTTAATTTAAAAAAAAAATAAAAAATAGTAGAACGAAATGCACAAACACTTTTCATGTGTATATTTTTTTTCATCTTTCTTTTCTAAAACATAACCCTTTAGAAAATTGCTTATTCTTTTCACGAAATGCCATTAATTTCTTTTACATTAACATTTTTCCTCCAATTTTTTTCTATTCTTCTCGCCTCTTTCATTTTTACTGCAAACCGGGCTTGGAATGAACACACGTATTGGGAAAATGTCACGGATTTAAACAAAATGAAAGATAAAACACACTTTTTTCTGTTTTATTTCACTGTCAAGTGACAACCTAACGAAGCAGAAAAATGACACGAGTCTTCTTTTTTTTTATTCTTTTATTCCTTTTCTCACTCTATAACCTCATTTCACATGCTGACCGTGCCGTCGAGGGTGAGGTGGTGACGACAAGCACATGATTAAACTTGGCACAGCTTGACGATTTTCCATCTATTGCGAGAAGGCGAACCCTGGAGGCCAGAGTCAGCATTCCGGATGACCGGTCGATGACCAACTATTTCCGGTGTCATACCGCAATTTTTTTTTAAACTTTAACCAACCCGATAGATATTTTTATGAAAATTGGAACTCGGAGACAATTTACAATTTACTTTTCTATCTTTTCTTTATTGGTGACACTTCTCACGGTTGAAAGAGGAAGTGCCGGTAAAGAGCCTCTTTATCGTGTGCTGGTGCAATGATTTTGTTTTATCGTGTAATGTGTCACATGCCATGAAATTATAGTAGAACGAAATTGTATGTTGTCTTATCTGTTGGAAACAAGTTTCTTTCTCTTGATTCCTCTTCAACTGGGTCGCATATATTATATTGCCTTCGCTCTGCTCGTCCGTCTGATGAAGTGACAGATAGGAGCGAACTGTTTATTTGCCCCGTAATTACTCGAGAGGGTTGGGCTTCAGGTTGAGTCTAATTAAAGACAGTCACGCGGACCTAACCACCTTCGCTTCCTCAGTTAGCGCACCCACTACACTACAAACTCCTTCGTGGAAAAGGCGGGGCTAGAGGAGGAAAGTGCAATTTGTTGCGTGGTTTCGACATTTTCCTCCCACCTCCCTGCATCACGTTGCTACGTGAAATGTTGCGAGTAGGCGCAAATGTCGAGCGACTCGAAACGGGTGTCGTTCGTGTCACATGAACAAAGTTGCCATTCATTCTATTAATGAGAGTATATAAGTGACAGGATGTTTAATTTGTCCTGTGTCGGATTCGTTCCCCGTGCTTCTCTCTTTTGCTTGTTATTATGTTTTATTTTTTTTATTTTTATGGATAAGTAGAATTGCATCGATCGAAAAGAAGATCAATGGATTTAAATTTGTAGATGGATCTTCGCCCATGTTCTAGCTGGAAATATTTGAGATGTCCTCGACTGATATGATAATGTATTTTCGTTGTATCATCTTCGGGGCATTTTGATGAATAATGATAAAAGCTTTAAAAAAAAACGTTTATTTTTTTCTCTTAAGTTAAAATTCCTCCCGTCTTTTCTCTCTTTTTTCGAGCGACCGTGTGTGATGCAATTTTGGAAAGTACAGTATGAAGCGAAAAAACACTATTTGCCGAAAGTGACTCCTGTGGTCGCGTTTCTCACTTTGAAAGTGCTTTCAGCAGCACTTTTCTTGATGATTGCATTGGCTATGTTAGATTTCCAACAGATCTAGCGGCAATTTCGCTTAACTATAATTAATGACAAATAATTTACACACTTATTAACCGAAAATTCTCGTTTATGAAAAACTTAGTTAATTTACCAGTTATTTTTTGTTGTTTACATTGCTCCGGTTGGTCGGTTGATTAAAAAAGTTTTCTTCTTTTTAATGTTTTTGTTTTTGTACGATTTTCTCATGGATTCATAACACATCAAAACTTGACTCGCGATAACAACATTGAAATTTTATTTATTTTCTTTAGATGGTGTACAATCGTAGTAAAAAATATTGTCGCTTTTAACCCATGCTGTCCATTCATGGCCTCAATTGTACATTTTAATAGTATTGCGGACAATAGAAATATGGATTCTTATATCTGGGCGAAGCCTAGTTCACACGACAGCTTTGTATGTCTAGTGTATCGCCTGCTACGAACAGGTGCATTGAAGATGATCCTGGTCAGTTTCTGCATTACGCAATACACCACACCTGCATTGCGTCGCATTAACCGTTCTTGTTCTAACCCTTGTACCATTGATGTGAATTGTGAATTAGTTATTACCTATATAAATCTGAAGGTCGCTTTTTGTGCTGAATGTACTGGACGATTCGTGAGTCCTAATTTTGATGGGAACAACTGCTTTGATCTGCAGAATGTATTTTTCCCTAACCTAATCCATCTCTATCCCAAGGATGCCCTTTAAGCTGATTAGACTAGACACAAATCCGTTTCGTCAATCAGCCTGCTTCCCTGAGGTTTACCTAGCAACTCTTGAGGTGCACCATAAATGACCGTTTAACTGCTGCAATCCTACGTTAAACAAAAGGATTTTTTGGAATTTTTTATTATAAATTGGATTTTTTTGTCGTCCCTTTATTGTCAGGGTTAATGTTGCATGGAAATGTTTATCAGCAAGCTTTTATTAGATGAATCTTTCCGACTTTAAGACTCCCATCTAAGACCTTTTGTGCATAGGGTTGGGGTAAAGCTGAGGCGTAATGTGAAGGAAAAAGCCTCTCTTCCGGCCCATTGAATTAGACTCACCAAATGTCTTTGACCATTTTGGTTAAACCAAATGCAGAGGCTTTTGTTTTTCTCGTTTGTAATCTAATTGCCAAGTTTCTTGGTAAATAGTGCGGTTATCGTTATCATCAAGGACAAAGAGAGGTTTCTTTCTTTGAATGAGTTTTGTAGACATACAGGGACAAACGGGTTAAGGGAAATAAGGTGATGGTGGAAGGAGAGAAATTGGATGAGGTCAAGCAGTGCGTGTTAGTCATTGATTCCCATTGGAGTGTGGAATATAAGGAAGATGTGGGAGTCATTATGGTGCACAGAGATTGATAAATTGGTTCGTGATAGATGGACCCCGAGGCGTGTTCGTGAGCCTGGTGTGGTTCAGTCAGGACACAAATAGTTCCCTTGGAACAATTTTTTCTGAAGCGAGTCAGACGCCACTGCACCCCATTTGTTTCACATTACGCCCACGCAATAGTCTTTTACAGCTTTCATTCACAGTGTTTAAGTATAAGAAGGGCCCACTTGGCAAGACCCGAGTTCCAATTAAGGTTTTTGGCGAGAAAGTATACGGGCAGTGCTATTACGAGCGCCTCGAGTTAAGTGAACCAGTGAAAAAGTGAAGGAAGGAGGGGGCACTGAGATTGTGCGGAGAAATTATTTTCAAAATCATTTTGTGGCTTGTTAAATGAGCGTAACGCAATATCCAACCGGGTATTCTTGGAGCTCTATTCATTTTAGAATTTTTTTCTTATACTTTTTATCTTCGTTCTAATATTCCAATATGGAGCATTCTTAATAATTTCTTAACGAGTTTTCCTACTTTTTTTATCTTCTTTTTTTATGAATTTTTGTTTTATGAATTTGAAAATATAAAACCAGATTAGCATGCAAATTGCATGCTCGATAAAGGTGGGAACAATCACTTACGATCGAATATTAAGTATATATTAGCTGCATAATAGAAACACCAGGTGCATTCGAAACGTCCGTGCTATAGGCGTTTTACTCATGCTGCGTAAAACAATATCTGAGGCTAACGTGACCACGACGGAGTTTTTGGATAGCATCTAATGAGAAAACGCGTTTTAGCACGTTTTAAGCCATATTTATTGGAGCGTAGTGTGTCCGGTGTTTGTGAATACTCGGAAAATGCAAATCTCAGTTGTTTAAAATGCAAAGTGCAAAACACAAAATTTTCTATTGTTAAACGTATGTAGTTATTTAAACTTGATACATTTTACATTTTTGTCTGCTTTGTATAATTACAGGGCTATAAATATTTCTCATTCAAGCTGTCATCATTTGAAACTAGTTTTCTTGTAGTAAAGCTGATTCTCGAGGCAGTTAGGCAAGGCGGTGCTTTTAGTAAATTTGCAATGAGTTATGCGAGTTGCACATGGAAGTTTGTTTACTTAAATTCGCGCTTGGAGATTAGTTTGGAACTTAGGATTTGTCTATGTACACTTATTTGTTTTGAACAAGGAACGATGGGAATTAGGTTGTGGTCACTCGCGCCCGGAGTGTGCTTTTTTGTCTTGTTTTCATTGGCCAATCTAATCTTATTTCTCGACCACTAGCACGCGCATCTGAAGTAATGCACAAGCTTTACCTCGTCCCTTACACTTGATTAATCCCTTCATTAATGCTTTAATTCTCCAGCACGCGTTTTCTTCGCTTCCTGGTGCGCGTCTCAACATTAATTATGATGTCCAACCTAATACATAACGTCATTTCTGAGCACTTCTTTCACTAGCCTTTGTTTTCACGACTGGATTTTCTTCATATTACTAAGTGCAGAAGTCATTTATGGTTTTTTAAGTCTTACTTTCTAATTACATGAAGAGATGGACTTCAATTGTAAGCGATGCAGTCGTTACTCGTTTTGTATGGAAACAAAAGGGTTAAAGGGTTAAAGGTAGAGATGCGGTAGAAAGCGATGGGGAGTTGGGGACCCGTGGATTGTCATTGTCATTAGTTGTGCAGTCAGAGGTTTTTCTCTGGAGAATTGCTTTAGATGCATTCTGGGTACTGATGAGTATTTTTTTGTATTTGTGGAAGCAGTCGGTGTCGCAGTACAGGTCGAAGGTTCACGTTCTGGAGAGCACAATACGAGGAGAAAAAAATTATAATCTGTATAGGTTTCAGAACCCATAAGAAAAAAATGATTGTTAGAAATATCTCATGAAAATGGAGAATAGAAGAATTCAATATGTGGTTGGTGACAGTGTTGAGTGGTGACAGCCTATTTTGAGTTGGGTGCACAGTTTGGGCAGGCGTGAGTAATGATAGTGGCATGATGGTTATTAGAGTGGAGACTTGTTTCCAGCTGTTTGTGTGTATGTGTGTGTGTGTGTGTGTGTGTGTGCGTGCGTGTGTTCTTTTAGCGAAAGTAGGGGAAGGAAAAACACAAAGGAGAGTCGTTAATGTTATGGCATTACCAGTCGTAGAATGGGCTTTTTGAAAAATTGGATTTGCTTTTAAAACCATTAAATTGTGTTCGTGAAGCCGTTTTATGTTGATTTGATGCATGGGGTTTTAGGCATTTACATGTAATTTTATTACAGGGAAGTTATTTTAAGGCATAAAATTTCAAATGATTTTAATTTAAAGACAAGGCTGCTATTTTTTTTTTGTAAAAAAAAAACAAGACAGAAACAATGCAATTCTAGTTTAATTTTTTAAAGTTTGCAAGAAAAACCATTAAAAACAAATTAGTTCCGATCGGTTTTCATAACCAGATTACAGACAGAACTCCTAAAAGGATTAAGTGCAATTTGGTTATAATTTCTAAATGCTGCTACTGAATTCTAAATAGTACATCGGCGAACGTCTGCAAACTGCTTTCATATCCAAAACAGGGCACGGTCTTAATTTATTTATTATTACCGGATGCGCTATTTAGTTTCAGTCGCCGAATAGTGCAGGAAGAATATTTACTACGCCGAGTTAATTCATGAGTGCGTGCAAATATAATGTGCATGCATTCAACTAACAAGACATCTAAAGTTTCAAGATTCCTGTTGCAGGTGTTGGGTGATTTAAGGGGAATCATGTCAGGTTTTGTTCAAAAATTTCAAAAACAGAAAATAAGATAAATTACATTTTTCTAAAAGACTGAAATGGAAGTTTGAAAATTTGATATCAAAAATGATGAAAAATGCAGGAAGGAAATAAATCCAATTTATTGAAAAAAATTTATTCCCGGTATAACTATGACGTATGACTGACTTTTTATTAAAAAGTTAAGTAAAGAAAACTTACCTATTTGAACCAACGGTAAATATTATCTCGAATTCACTATTAAAACAATATTTGCTTCTCTTTCCGCATATCATACATGCACACTAGTGTAACTTAACAACTCTCATCTATCATTACGTCTTGCAGCAACATTCGTCTTTGTATCGTTAATCGTTATCTAAAAACACAAGTTAAATTGGTTGTCACACACACTACAAATGTACATATCCAGTTCAAACGAAGTGACAAAGAAAAACGAGCATGAAGAATTGTAAGCTTAGCTACAGAAGTGCTGCGTTTGTGTGATAGAGCAGAAAGGACCCGGACAAACACTTCGATTTTGTGATAAATCTACAGCAGCTATGTAGAAAAAAAAGCTATTTTGCTCCTTCCATTTTGCTATCTTGTTTCATAGATTTTGTTTAGACCCAGGAGCTGCGGCAGTCTGTGAGAAACTAACCTTGAATAAAATAAATTCCATAAGAAAAGTTTTTGTTATGTGGTAAAAGCGATTTTGTGTTCGCTCTAATGCAACCTTATTTCTTTAAATGAAGGCCGATGGGGGGAAAAAGCGGGGACAGGAGGCAGCATTCGTTTGGCTGTGTACGGTTGGAGTGAAGTAACCAAGCAGAAAGGGAAGCGGCATCAGACTTTGATTTTGTTGCTTGTTCATGTTGGGGGAAACAGGCAAGACAAACAAGCTTTCTATCATAGGGCGACTGCGCTCTTTAGATAAGACGGGTATGCCGCTTCAGACGTTTATGGTAAGATCGAAGTATGGGTAGGAGGATGGCAGATGAGGCAGGTGGTGCCTTGCACATCGATTATACAAGATTTTTGGGGATGGTGTCGAGCGATAGAGGGCAGTTGTTGGTTCGAAACGGAAAACAAAGTATGTGTTTTCGATCACGATTGATGCTTCACTTAGCTGTTAAAATATGATAGATTAGTTTTACCTTTAACTCAAAGTGTCAAGGGTACAAGACATCTAAAGCGCGTAAGATTGGACGGATGGAGTTGAGTGTGGCGCAGTTGTAATGCAGCACTCGGTCTGAGGGCATTTCATCAGCCACTTTCTCCAACAACCTGATCTAATGGAAGTAGAATTTTTTTCTCTTTTACTCCGTTAGCACTTTTTTTTTTTATTTTCTTTTTATATATATTTTTTCTCCTACATTTTGTTGCTCCCAGGAACGGAAAATGTGGTGCACAATAATAACATATCAATGACGGTGATATGGCGGAGAGGTGAATGAAGCCTTAAGAACTCAGGTAATAAACCGGAGGCAAAAGAATAGACCCGCCGCCGTCTTCTCTCCAGTTCAATTTCATTTTCTTTCGCCTTTGTTCAAATTGAAAAAAGCAAGGCGTAAATTGACAGTTCAATTGTACGACGTTGATCTTTTCTTTTTATTTTTGCTTGATATATTAAGTCTGTCAGGTGTTGCTTGCTGACAAACGAAGGGGGTTCGGGAACATAAATTTGGAGGTTTTCTGAAATATTTAATGACTCCAGCAAGGGCTTGGTTAGAGGAAGGTGCAACAAGTCGTGTGATGTGATTAGAAAAATCGAATTCCAATTGCACTAAGTTTGTGGATTGGATCGATTTGTACGAGTGGGGGATAATGTTTGGAGAGTAAAGGTGAAGCAGGTGTTGCTTTCAATTGAACGGGATTTTAGAAATCGATTTTAGATGTTGACATTACATTTAGTAAAATGGAGTCATGTTTACAGTAGTGGACCTCCGATGACTTTGCACATGATTGCCTCAGGTTTTGGCATCGAACCAATTTCACTGGTTTTCTATTTTTATTTTTGTTTGTTTTAAGATGGTGATATGTTCGCTGAGATTGCAGATTGCAGAGAAAATCACACACGTGATTGGAGACTGGTTGTAAACATTTAAATGGGTGTTTTATAATTGCACTAAAAGGGACTGCATTGAATTGCAGTGCAATTATCAAGTGATATTTCTTTCTGGGTTTTACGAAGTGTGCGTCGTAGTTTCTTTTATTGTGGAAGCAATTTCTTGTGAGGTTCTATAAATGTTATAACTCTCTAGCACCACCATAAAAAAATTTGGGCGAAGATGTTTTCAGTCTGATGGTCATTCGTTTGTTAGAAAGGTCCGAGACAAGTTTTACCCCATAGGAAAAGCGATGAAATTGCTTGCTCGTGTATGTCTTTTTTTTTCTTTTTGGGTCTTTTTTTATTATGTGATTAAGTTTTATACCTGAAAAACAACCGGTGGAGAAATAAAAAAAAAAATGATTCTGCACTTTTTCTAATATATATATTTTTTTACTTCGTGAAATTAATGATTTGTAATTCGGTTGGTTGAATTTAAAGCTTGGGCTATATTAATAATGTTTTGAACGTTGTGAGGGTTAAAAAACCTTCTTTTTTTCCAGTTTTTTAAATTAACGTCGTAAACACAAGACACGAGTGGTATTAATTACCTTACATGTTTTTGGTTTTTCGGTTGAATAAACTGCTATTGGCGGAGTATGAAAAATGACAATAATTTTAAGATCCTTATATTCTCAAGTGTTTGCTGCTTGGTTGAAGTTTTAAAATAATTAATGCTAATTAGGGGATAAATTATTCTAACTTCGGTTGTATGTTGAAGACGGTATTATCGAGGATATTTTCTTTTTTTGCCAAATTATTTCATCTCTGTTTGAATTCTCATTTAGAAGCTTTACGCAGAGTTAACAAAATTGAGATAAAAATCTTAACCAAATGTTCCTTATGAATGATGGATTAGGTCTTATCTTTATTTCCATCAATCATTCTTAGATTTTTAAATGTTACAACAATTGTTGAATAATTACTAATTAGCATTTAATGCCTTCTACTCGTTCTTTTTTCCTTTTTTCCTTTTCTTTGGCTAGGTAAGAGTGATAAGAAATGCTTTGTATTTTCTTTTAATTTTTTTTTTTTTGGTTTATTTTAATTTGTTTAAGTAGACACAGAATTTCTCGCTGTTGAGTTTTAATAATTAATTCTGCAGAATCACTCGCCGACAAAAAGAGCTAATTACATAAAAAAAATTTCTCTTCTTCGCTTCTATTTACCATCATTAAGGGTTTTAGTTCTCTGGTGTATTCCTGTGGGGAAAAATATGTTGCTCAGTTCAAGATATGAGAATGTTTTTTTTTCATTTTCACATCTTAAAAGGTCGTCACGTATGTGTAAAGCCATTTATAAAACGGAATGTTAAATTTGCTACCAATTAAAATAATAAAAAAAATAAAAATTCACTTAGACGAGGAAAATGATTTCTGTAGTGGGTGTGGTAAACTATGCGTTTTAAATGCGCACACGCACAAATTCCACAACAATCAATGGATTTAAGCACTTCATCACTGATGTATGAATCCGAGTCCCTCCGTAATTAAACCATGACGAATGCACTGAGGCGTTAGAAAAAATAAATAAATAAATAAAGTTTATCTTTTTATTATTCTTTACAAGAATAAAAATCATTCTAGCAGTTTGTTGTAATTTTCAATTTAGATTGCTTTCCATTTTTATAGGAATTTGTTCTACTTTTACTTGCAGTACACTTTTTTAAAAATCAATATTCAATAATAGAAGAAAGAAATAACTTTTCCACCATAAATTTTTTGGATTTTATTTTTAATGAAATATTTTATTGATTTGAAACAAAGTTGATAGAAAAAGGAGAGAATAGAAAAAAATCATAAAAACCACACGCAGCGTTGTTTACTTTTATTTCTTTATATTGTTAGAATTTTTCTAAAATTAAAAAAATGAAGAAATCCAATATTGTCAACAACCAGTTTTGTAAAAGAATTCGTATTCCGTTTGAGTTCACGCTTTATTTTTTTATTTTTACATTTTTTCTTCCTATTCTCTTTCGCTTTGCGATTGTACATTTAGAGTATAGTGAACTGGCATTTCTTATCTCTATTCGACGTTCTTTTATCCTCACACTTTTTTGGATGATATAAAATACACAGTTTTAAAAAGAAAGGAAGAGTAGAGGTGTAGGGAAAAAAGTAGGCACAGGCTTTTGTGTTAGACACCAGGCCATGAATAATGAAATGGGAAGAGAAATTGCCATAGGGGGATGCTGCTCTGCGTGGTCCGTTGATCCGCTCGTGTGTACAAGGATAAAGATAACTTCACAAATTACCCTTCTTCCACTTGTCTTTTTCTTTTAACTTTTTAAATAGGGAATTTACACAGAAACTTTAATATTTTTTAAAGTATGAAATTTGAAGTTGTTGTTGGAATAAATATGTCTGCGTGACTCTTTTTATACTTCAACTTCACCTGACACCCGCAGATTTTTTCCAAGTGATAAAAATTCTATGAATACAAAAAAGCTTCAGTGATTTGAGATTTTAGTGGCTCCATCTGTGAAAGTCCTCGGGCAGGAGATGTTTAGGAAGAGAAGTGAGGGAAAAAATAAAAAACGAAGGGTTGGAGATTTTTCTTTCTGCTTCTTTTGTCATCATCTGCCTTCGTCGTTTTAGCAAATAATTTCGTCTGTCGATGTCGTTATAAATTTGTTCCGCTTTTGCTGATGTGCAAACAGCGGGTAAATATGTTCGGTAATAAAATGTGTTAGAATTTTTTTTAGAGATATGTTGACTGATTTTTTTTCTATCTCAATGTCCGCCATTTTGTGTTTGGCATTCATTAATTTTGATCCTTTATTATTTGAACGTTTTTTGGCTCGTTTTTAAACGTTAAAATGAGGAAATTTCAGTTAAAGTCAAATTTTAATTTCGGAACACCGAAATGTGTTTTGACTTTCACTGGTGATTATTGCTTCGGTTTTAACTTACATACACGCGGAGGGATTAGGGAAGGAAAAGAAATAAGTAGTTGGAAGACGAGAATGATAACTTTTTCCGAAGTTTTTCTTAATTTGGTTTTCTCATCCGTCACTCGTAATTGGCGAAGTAAGGAGCGTGGTGCCGGCGCCTTAATGGTATTGCCTTGAAGAAGTAAAGAAAATGGTTGCCTTATTAGATTGAGGTGTACACTGCAACAACTGGAACTCCATTTTCGGAATGTATGGGCACATTGTGGAGAGTAAAGTTAATTTTTTTTTGTCTGTTGACATGAATTGTTGATTGAAATATTTATGGGTAAAGACTAAAGAGGCTCTCTTTCTTTTGCACGCTGTTTGAACAAACGAGAAAGTTTGCTGAAGCACACACAGACACAGCAGCTGAAAGAGAAAGGGAGAGATGATTATTGAAGCATCAGAACAGAAGTGGAGGAGGGGCGTTATTAAATGTAATTAACCATCAGGCGATGAAATCTCTCCTTAGATGCATGCTTGTTGAATGGGAGCCATAACGGCTACGAGAGTGCTGGTGCCGATTATACCATTGGAAACGCATTAAGAGCCCGAAAGCAATTCACTATAGTTTCGACATCGTGTGAAGAGGAAAGTTTGGAATCTTTCACGCGACAACGACGTGACGACGAGTTTTACTCCAATCGATAATAGCAAAATGACAATACTTGCGCTAATGTAATTTCGGGTTGTTTACTTTGCGTTAGGCTTTTGACGTCCATTACAGTGTTTTGGTGTGTAGTGGTGTAGTGTACTGTTCGCGAATTTTTTTCGCAAGAATATTGCGTCTAGTCTTGAATCAAATTGGTCGGAAATCTTAAGCTGGGAAAAGCTTCTTCTGCTCCTGGTTAGGCTTTTCTATCTAGCATGTGCAGAAATTTGCTATTGCATTTGGTGGCATTTATTTTGCAATTTTGAGAGAGTGTGCTGCATTATTTATTTTATGAAATGGATGTTGAAGTTGCATTGCATGAAAATGTATAAATCCATTTCCACCATATGTAATTTGACTAAATGTTGTTTTTTTTTGGGTAAATTGTAACAAATTGATTTGAATCTCCTGTTGTTGACGTGTGGTTAAAATTTTCGTTTGCTTTAATGCTAAACAATTTAGAAATCGTTTTTTTTTTTTTTTTTGTTAAGTAAAGAGAGAAGAATCGACAAATTGGAAACTGCTACTCTCAAGTGGCCCACAATAAGCAGCTTCGATCTTTAGTCATTTAGGTTTGCTTTAGATGAAATTGTTTGGTGGTTAAGCGAATTAATTGCTTTCCATTGAAAATAAGTGCTAAGTTAGGTTCATTTGCTTTAAGGTAGGTAGAGATAATCGAATTATGCCCTACCATTGGTCAGAGTACGAAACCAGCACTATTGGTGTTAGCTACTTAAAATCGCAAAGATGTAATTTTCTAATTACTAAATGGACTTGTTAGGTTATTCATTTAATAGAGTAGGTGGTCAAAATTTGACCGTCAAATTTCACTGTTTGGTTAGTTTATAATGGGAATGTGATTGTCAACATGAGCACTGCCCTCGCAACCTCGGTCAAGGAGTGTAGCAAGTCTGGCACGAGGCAATTAGCAGAAAGGGGAATTGCACCCTGTGCAGGGGATTTCGAGAAGCGATCACAGAGGCAATGGTAGGTCAGCTTGGTGGAATCTGCCAGATGCATTCACTATCACGTTTGCTGACCCCTTGACCACAGAGACTTGTTATCATCAGGCGAGATTAAAGTAGATGTCAAAGCGCGTTTCTTTGTATTTTAAATGGAAGTATAATTAAAGGAAAGGGGATTTAAATATATTCTGTCGTGGTTTTATTCTTTTAATTGATAGGCAATCGATTGCGATTAAGCGTCAAATCAAAGTGGATCAAGCTAATTATTGTTTTAAATGCTTATGACATTTTCTCAAGCGGATGAAATCCCTCTTTCAACCGAATGTCGATCAATTTTTAATTAATTTTTGTTATTTAATTTAATTTGTCCAGATAAATGGTATGAGCAATATTTTTAAATATTTGCCACAATATATTGGGGGATTATTTTGAAGAAACAATTTATTTTATTTTATTTAAAAATGTTTTATTTAATACCGTATTAATTTTATTTTTATTTCAATGACGTAATTGGCAAGGTCCATCCATTTATTTAAATTCTTTTTTTTGTTATTATAGCTTTTTAATAAACAGCATTTAAGTTTTCAGGTGCGGAAACATAACCAATTAAGAAACCTAAAAACTGCATTTTATTTATTTTATTATTTTATTTTATATTTACATTGAAAAATATTTTTTTTTTATTATTACATATACAGTTATTAAATTAATTCGCATCACCGTGATGGATAAAAATGATAATCCACCCACTTTTGACCAGTCTCTTTACGAAGCTATGGTACGGGAAGATGCTGACATTTTTTCGGTCGTGATAACCTTGAATGCGCGCGACTTAGATGAATGTGAGTAAACAAAAACAGTTCACTTAAACTGACCTTTTTTTTTCTCTTTTTTTCTCTCTTTTCCATTTTTCCATCCTTATCTATCTTTCCACTATTTCTCCATCCTTTTTACGCTGCATAATTCTCCATCTGCCTCTTTGCCTCCATTTCCTTTTCCTCTGACAACCGTGCCCTGTAGTGACGAAATTCATCCGCATTGGAATTGCTGACAAGAACGACAACCCGCCCTATTTCGACAAAGCCTTATACGAGGCGGAGGTGGACGAGAACGAAGATATTCAACACACGGTCATCACTGTCACAGCCAATGACAGGGATGAGTGTAAGTGTGCGCCAAGCCAGCCTCGTGCTCTGTGATTATGAACGTTTGGTTGATGCTGATGCTGGCAAAGCGTATCGTTGTGTTGCTGTTGTTTGTTGTTGGTGCACGGTTTTCCTTCTTTTACTTTGCTTTTAATATATTCCATATTTAAAATTTTTAATCTTATTTGTAATGCATGAGTTGTTTGGCTTTGAAAATGTTTTATTATTTATTTTTTCTTTCAGGCGGAGCTTGCTATTGGCATGGGGTTTTTTAAAGCATGAATTTGGTGTTTTTTTAATGTTTGTGATTTATTGATTTGATTTGTGCTTGTAGTCACGTTGCTACGACAATTGATGCAGACATTGTGGATTTGTTATTTTATTTGCCAACTTTCCAGTTGTTTGAATTATTTAAATTAATAGGATTCAGGAATCTTTTCTGCTTTGAAAATGCCACGCAACAATTTTTTTTTTTTTTTAAAAAAAACAAAAAACGAAGTACCGGTATACAGCTAAAGAAATGACTTTGCTTTCTGTTTTTTGTGAACATAAAATCACATTAAGAATTCATTTTATTGAATTTGTTAAAAGTTCTAAGTGTTGAATATTTGCTCAGACTTCGCAGAAGTTGAATTATGACTACATATTTGATAAACATTAAGCTGAAACCACTGTTATAGCATAATATTTATTCATATGTTGAAGAGAAGAATGAAAAACACAAAAGTCAAGTTGCTACGAGTACGTAAAATGGTTTCAGACAGCTACTAGCACAAGCATCATTGCCTTCTTTTTTTTAAAAAAAAAGGGAAGAAAAAATAACATTTTCTGTTTTCCACCCTTCTGTGAGATGTTTTTCTGGTTTACTTGACGTGCTCAAATGCTGAAGTTATTCACTTCGGGAGGAAGAAGAAAAAATGTCTTGAAGGGACGAGTTATTACGTAGACTCCATGTTTCTATTGAGGCTGAAACTGAATCTAAAGTGATCTTATCTGGTGAACGGAAGGAAAACTGGGCCTGACCATGTGTGATAAAACGTGATTGCCCATAGCTTTTCTCGACACCAGTGGTAGGTGGAGCGTAATTTACAACTTCCCCTTTTCTACATCCGCTGGTTGCTAATATATTTGGACTGCGGCTAATCAACTTGGTTCATAGGAGAAACAACAAACGACGAGTGTGATAATTTGTTTTGTTTACCTATCGTTCTTTATCTCCCTCCCTCTCACTCTTTCTCTCTCTCTCTTTCTTTATGAATAACTTTGTTATCTTTCGAGTTGTGCAAAGAAAAACCGTATGGAATTTAATTAAAAAGTCGGTGTTACGGAAAATAATAAACGAGGATGACGGCGAAAAAGGAGGATGAGGAAATAAGTGTCTGCAAGGGGTAAGGAAAAAAAAGGTTTGCGCAAAGAGATGAGAAGCCACAGGTGTTGAAGTTGTTTGTCGGCTGCCATGAAAAATAAAGATGAAAGGAAAAGAAGAGGAAGGAAAAAGATGGGCAAACGTTGTGGAAAATGGGTTAAGGAAGGTTTTCAATGTACGGCCATGCGAGAAAGAAGAAATGAGATGCTGCCCTCTGATATCCGCTGAGGACGCTGCTGTGGGAGCTCTTGAATTATCCGTTGCTCGTTTCATTTGTGGCCAAAGTACTCGGCTGGAATACAATTGCGAGCTAGAAGACAAGGGCAGTGCCCCCAACAACCTTCTTGACCCTTTTGGCGAGAGGCTCCTGTGATTGGTTCACTGTCATGTGATCGGTTGAGGACCTTGTGTCGCCTGTTGCCTTGAATTGACAAGTTGGCGAGAAATACTTATTCTTCCTGGTGCTCGGTGCTCGCTGAGGGAGCGTCGCTGTTAGTGTTTAAGTAATTTTTCTGCCCGTAACTAATAAGAAATTCTCCCGTCTGGTTGCTATGGAAACAGATGTGCGCAAAGGGGCTGGCGTGCGTACATTGAAATTGTTGATGTTGTCGCAACGGCTGGCGCGCCATTTAACGTTGCAGTGCGCATGCATTTGGAATGAATTGTTTATCAGCGAGTAATTGCAGCGAAATGTCATCATAAGTGCACTGTTATATTGCTTCGTGCTTTATTATTGCACAGCAATTTGTAAGTGGTGCAACGTTTTGATTTGAAAATTAAACGAGCCACAATCAGATTGCGCAGTAGACACACAAATTGGCCCGCATTTGGAAATGGAGGAAAATAAATTTCTCAAGACGGAGAAACGCACTTCTAACGCTCCTTTTAGTTTTGTCGGATCGACGTTACGAAAGATGTATTATGTGTATATATTTTTGTTCCACCTTTTACCAATTTTATCTTCTCTGGGCTGGTGAAACACGTTTGAAGTAAACTGACCGAATAGAGGTGGTTGTTTACAGCTTAAATATTTCACCGATGTTCACGCCCAAATGATGTTTCATATACACGGTTTTGTTGTTGTAGTGTAGACCGAGCACCAAGTGCTATTAATCAGCAGCTTGGCGTGCACCCTTTGCTTTTAGTTTCAGTGGGGTATTAAAACGAATATTTCTAAAAGGAGAAAGAGAGAGAGAGAAAAAAAAATTGTGGTTGGAACGAGGAATGTGCTTGAAACGAAATGATATTTACATGGAACTATTTCCTGGGTGTGGTCTTATGGACCATAACCTAAAGCTGGGGTTGTTTTGAAAAGTTCCATTAATCTAAGTCTTTTGCTTGCTAGTAAAATACAAGTGGATGGTTTCCCCAAGGTAATAAGAAGGATTTTACCTTGGTGGAGTGCTACGATTTTAGGGTTTAATGGAAGCAGATTTAATAAGAAAAATTTGGCTCTCACTAATTTTATTCTGATCTCTACGGATGTCGCCAAGGCTAACGTATTAGATATTTGTGCAGTGGGACAAGGGAATCCAATTAGTTGGTGGCGGGTGTCATTAAGTCACCTTTTATTCCGTGTTGGAATGAAGCAGGATGAGAATGGGAAGAAGAGAATGTGTTCTCGTTTGCTCTAGATTAGTTTTATTGTCGACGCATCTGCTTCGGTGTCATATTTGTGGATCAATGTCAAATGAGCCAAAACTTAGTTTCGCTTTTTGCTAAACGTTTGATGGAAATTGTGCATTTTTAGCCGTGAAGCACGAGCATTTGTCTTTCTATTTTATGGTCAGTGCGGGAAGTTTGAAGATGAGTCTCGGGGTAGCGACTCACTGCAATTATCTATTTTTGTGTTTGAAAATGTAAGTAAAATGCAGAATAAATATCATCAATTTCTTGGATAAAAATTCCCGAAGGAAACTAGCGTGTTATTTGGCTCAATTTTGACTTGGCACAGTTTTAAAATGAATCGATTTAATCGCTACCAGGTGTTTACAAAAGCAAATTAAGGAAGAATGCAAGTTTGAGGCTATTTTCACTTGTATTTGTTTTTAGTTCATATTTCTCTTTCTTTAATTACTGTGGAATGCATATAGCTTGCAGTCTTTCTGAAAAAAAAAGTGAAACATACAACAAAAGCTGAATTCCACTTCCATCAACCATGGAAGGAAATAATTCTAAAAATATTAATACACACGTGGTATAATTTTTGTGAAATTTGAATTTCCGTTTGGTGCCATGAACACAATGGTTGTAACTAATGTTACTATTAACCCATTCTTGGATAGCATCTTATTCTTGCGATGCTTGTAGTTGACAGTCGTGTACTGCAGCATAAAATGTTTATATGGTGCAACATCTTTAAACAATCCCAGGATATTAATTAGAAACATGTTGAAACATGAAACGAAAGTTTTGAAATTTCTAGCTTAGCTGAAGCGCACTGAAGCATTTGGAAAATTTCATCATGTCTTATTTCCACTTGTATGCAAAAATTACACTTCATTAAAATCGTTTCTTGACAGTTTCAAATAGCATCCAAGGGGATAAATGTGAGAGGTTTTGCAATTCCTCTCAGGGTTTTACTTCATGCGCAGTCTTCGTTTCATCTAAATTTGAAAAGAAAAGAACTGGAGAGAAAAAGAAGGTTTAATTTGGGATTTAATTTTCAACATGAGCCCAATCCTTGTCCTTCATTTGCTAGCACATTGTGTGTTGTTCATTTTCTCTGTGCCTTCTCTCAATTGGAATTTCATTACCCATGGGAAAATTAATTGCTCGACTTGGTTTTAATGTTCTCTCTCAGAAATTTCCTCAGATTTTAATTAATTTAGTTCTCCGCTTCCTCTTTATGCTAATTGTTGTCCAGTCCAATGGATCAGTGAATATTTCCTCTTGTAAATTGCTGCCAACAACTCCTTTTAAATTAGGCGCATTAACCTTTAAACCTTGAGTGTAGGATTGAGTTAGTAGAAGAATCCATCAATTTGGCAGCGAGAAGTAAAATTAACGAGGGGATCACGTGTTTAATCAGAAATGGAGCTTGGATTGATCACGCGTTGAACTCGTTGACCTCCCACCTCTCAGCGATGCTCGAGAACGAAATGAGCACTTGGATTGGTTGCAATCACGACCGGGAGTCAAAAAGATATTTATGGCTGAAACGGCTAGAAAAGTCGTCAAAATTAATTTGTTTTTAAATATGACCTTCTGTGGAATGTCGTTCGTTCAATGAGTTTGAACCTCATTTTAGTAGTTGACGTTGGAATTCATTAACTGACAAACGATGCTCGAGTGTCTCATCTCCCGTCATCAACAAGAGAAGAATGAAGACAGTGGTTATACCCGGGAACCCTCCCTTTGGGCGGGCACTGGCCATCGTTCCGGTCTTGATGGTCATCTCCAATCACCGCAAACTCCGGAACTTGTATGCATGACGGCAACAAACATGGAGGATGAGATGGGATGTGCAGAGTATAGGAAAAGTGTGGAACAAATCGCTCCATCTATTTCCCGCGAGATGCGACCATTAATTAAGGCCTCTCCTCTTCTTCTCTGCACAAATGACTCTTTTATCGAGTTGCCTTAATGGCTCCCTCTTGTGCATCCTCCATGCTGGTGTTGTCTTTATATATTTTTATGGATCCGTATAAAGTTGAGAGTAACACCGTGTCGTTACTGCACGAGTGTTTGGGCTGTGTGGTCAACGCTGACACAGTTACAAACAAAGAAAGTGAGCACAATCAGATAGAAACGAATCGGAAGAGGAGAAAACAGTGAGAAAAGAAGAAAAGAGGCAAAAAATGGGGTGTATGACGGCCAACAGATGTCGACGATCGATTTTAGGGAAGGAGAATCTGAGTGTGCTGAGCGTGCAAATAGCGGAGTCAGCATTGACAGTCGTGGCGGCTCAATCAGGAGAGAAGTGCAGTGCACACTCATTACTAAACTTGACTTGTCATTCATTTTCATTCTCTTGTGAGATTGGATTTTTTTTATCCATCCCAAACGAAAAAGATAACAGGAAATTTTGACGCTGCAAGTATGGTGAAAGATGTACCTTTGACCATAGGGGTCAGCCAAATCGCAATGGGGTTTTTTTTTGGTTAAGAAATGGAAACGTTGTAAATTTATTTTGGAAAAGAAAACGTTTTGAATTGGTTTTAAACGATAGAATGGTTGACGGGAGCGAGTTTTGGCTAGATGGAGTAATAAAGATGACTCAAGATGACATTTTCTTCTCGAATGGAGAAAAATGTACGGCGAGTGTAAGACTGGTATTGGAATCGGAATAATCTAATATCGAGCGTGAATGCTGCGTTAATTACCGTGCTAATTTCCTGAATTAAACGAGCTCGCTCGACAGAAAAGAGCTGACAAATAAGTAAAAGATGAAAGGCAGCATTTTGAATTGATGTCTCTTCACTGGAGAAATATTAAGTGCAAGCTAGAAGCGACTTGCGAGGATTGTTTGCTAGGCATGCCAAAATTTAAATGTTGACGCCATCTCATAGCTCATTTCATTGCTGCAATTTTATGTCTTTGCAACAAGGCTCGGGTGGATAAAAGTAAGTGGAATCTTCTAGGCAGCTTCAGAGGGACTTTGGAGTTTAACCGGCTGAAGTGTAGAAGAGAATCCTAGAGGAAATTGGTAGTAAATCTTTTCCATGCACGTGCTCAGTGAGTGAATTATAATTATGGCCATGGAACTCTTGAGGACACCTGCAGAGATGCCACAAGCAAATTGATTGCGTTTGATGGCTTTGCACGTGTGAAATGGTTTGGAGACTTTAGAATAACCTCTCGTAGCAACTCCCCTATCAATTTTAGACGCTGGTCTATCACAGGTTGACATTGCCGTGAATATTTCATGACTCAATAAAAGAAGAAGGCGAATTTGCCAAAGGAGGATAATGAGGGAGCTGGAAGTTGTGGCATTGTTGTCATCGTCAAATTGAATTTCTCCCAAGAGTTTGACCAAGTTAAGCTAGTGCTTGTCGTAGCTCTTGAAGTTCGACGTATCGTTGAGGAAATTGAGGGTTGGGGAGTGCTCATCAGTTTGATGTGAAAAGATTGCTTTTGCCTCATTCCGAAGGCTGTGCTCGTTTCACGGTAAAGATAATTCTCTTTTAGAAGGTTTGTCTTTCCAGATTGAAAATTTGTTTTAAAGAAGAAAAAAAATGTTTGTTTTGTTGATTGGAGTATTAATTAAATAGCAGGTCGGCTTTATTTATTTTAATTCTTTATTAAGTTTCCTTTTCATTGACTCGTTATTACACATTTTAAAACGTTTGGAGAAAGCTATTCACTGTTAAACATTATTTCTTTTCTTTTTCTAGCCTCAAAGATTCGATACGAAATCACAAAAGGTAATATAGGAGGTGCATTTGCAGTGAAAAATGAAACCGGTGCTATTTACGTCGCTGGCCCACTCGATTACGAAGTGCGAAAAAGGGTAAGAGCTTGGTCTTTTATGTTTGCATAAATTTTCGCTTCATTGCAGTCGAGTCAAATGTGCACTTGTTTGACTGTGATGGTTTTCACTTGAATAACTAACGCCATTTGGATTGTGTGCGCCCAGTTCTGTCCCTCCATTCTCCCGAGTTGTTCGCATCTTTAAATTATGCCTGACCACACACACACACACACACATTCGCCTGCCTAGTCTTTTCGACACATGGCATTTCCGCCATCTTCCTTCGTGGGCCGTTTTCTTTGCGCCGTTATTGGACCATGTGCCATCACATATGGTTATAAAATGAAACGACTCTTTGCAAAGGTCTTACACATCACCGCCTAACCCCCTTTCTTCTTTATCCCTCCTTTAATTGGAATTTTCATGGTTGGAGCGAAAGATGTACATCGAGGTTACCCACTATTGACTTTTTTCTCTCCTCATTTTCTTTCTTTTTTCATCTACTGTTATCTATTTCATACTTCTTTTTTACTATTTTTTCTTTAGGTAAAGCAATTTTATTTTTTATTTTTTTTTACTTTTTTCGTAATCTTTGTTTTGGATTTGTTCAAAGCAGATCACGTTCGGTAATGATGGCTCCATTTTTCCACTTTCTTTTTCCACGCAAATTTTTCCGGTTTTGTTATTGTAAAGTTGATGAATAATTGAATACATTTCAAGCAATATAAATGTATTGTGTGTATTTGCGCAACTCTTGTAAATCAGCCATTTTCTCTGCAGGATGTTATGCCAAGGATCAATTCGTTTCTCTGCCTGCACTTTCCTTTTTCTTTTATTTTTTTTATTTTTTTTTACCCTTCGTCGTTGAGTAATCCGCTCTTTTTTCTTCTTCTCTCCTTTAAATGAAATTTCAATTGTTTCACAAGTACGGGCATTAAATCTTTTCTTTTCCCCTAAATTATTGTGTAGTTTCTTCATGTGTAACTGAAGCCGAATCCCATTTTTTCTCCTTTTTTTTCTCCTTAAAATAATTAGACTTTTAAAATATTTTTTAAAATTTTGATTAAAATTTGAAAAAATATTTCTGTTGCTGTGTGCACAACATTTAAGATGAAAAATATTTTTTAATCAAAACTTGGCAAGTTGTACATCAATTTTTGTTTGGTTGGTGGAACTGGTGAAGATGGCTGCACGCACAATAGATGTTGATGGAATAATCTAGGGTACGAGATCCCTCGAGTGGGACAATATTTCTTTCTTTAGCATTGGTTTAGGTAATGCGAAGCGTTAGTCTTCGCTCAACGCGTTTATTTTGAGTTATGCGATGTGAAATTAACGTGGGGCTGTCTCGCTGCAGATTGACTTACCGGCTTGTTTAATGCGATGCAAATAAAACTCGAGGATGGAACCATAGATATAGATTACTGACTAGATTGCTGACTCTATTGTCTCAGCTATCTTATGTTGCGCTTACAGGAAGTGAAGTCATACCAATGGTCTTTTACTTCCTATTGTAATAGACTCGTTTAACGCGATATGAAACAAGAAAATTAACAGATTTATCTTTAAATACGTCGAAAATATCAAGTTACAATCAATCAAAATGTGTTATTTCAGGATTTTCGATGAGGAAAACTGACAAAAAGCATTAAAATTAGGTGGTGTAGAATTTACGGACCTATGTTCTTCTGAAAATTGGTCTGATTGTGTATTGTATGCATTCTTCTCTGCGGTTTTCCACAAATATTGACATTTTATACAGAAAAATACATAGTTTAGCTGCAAAAATGGATTTTTTTTTTAGATTAAAAACCAATTAATTAAATGAGACTAAACTGAATGACACCCACTACTTGGGGCCAGAAAATGGTTGTCCTCCTATAATTACAAATAAAGTTATAGGGAAAAATAATCATGTCATGTTTGTCACTATAAGCTTAGACCAGTGTGTGTCTGGCATCAATGAACTTAGACCACTTTACTCTCAATATTTTTTTGTGTCACCTTTTGCTTTTATTACAGCTTAGAGACAATTTGGCAATGTTTTCACAAGGTTTTTGCATTCCTCAGGTGTAATTTCGGATTAAATTTTTTGGAGGGCTCTCTTTAATCCATCAATTGTTAGGGGTCGAATTTTTTTTACCCTTTTCTTCATTATCTCCCATAAATTCTCTATAGGGGATAAGTCGGGGCTGCTGGCTAGCCATGGGAGGATTTTAATTCGTTGGTTTCGCAGCCATTGCTTTTATTTTACTGGTGTGGCAAGGGCCCCCATCCTGTTGAAAAGTATAATTACCGCTTTTGCATAATTTTTTCACAGATGGGGTATCATACAGTTTAGTTTCATTTAATTAATTTTTCTTAATTTGTAATTGTGTTTATTTTTTTTTTATTAAAATTTAATTTGTTAAGAGTAAAAATTCAGGGTGGTCTAACTTCACTGAAACCTATTGTATTTAACAGCCATGTTGTATTTATTAAAGTTGTAGGATCACAAAAAATTAAAAAGCAATGTCGGCAGATTTTGATGAGGTTTTCGGTTTAGTGTCAAGATGTACACCCAATTCGTACAAAATCGTCTCATGCATGTGTTTATCCAAAGCTGTGTCATCCTGAATTAAAAAAACAAAACGAAATTGATACAGGATGCGAGATAGTCTGCCACGCCAAAAATAGCTGCCCACATCGATTCATGATTAACTCTTATTGAAAACGAGCAAAAGTCACTTTTTTTTCTGTATAAAATTTCAATATTTGTGGAAAACCGCAGAGAAGAATGCATACAATACATGATCAGACCAATTTTCAGGAGAACATAAGTCCGTACATTCTAAATCACCTAATTTTAATGCTGTTTGTCTGTTTTCCTCATCAAAAACCTGAAATAGCAGGTTTTGATTGGTAGTAACTTGATATTTTCGACGTATTTAAAGATACATCTGTAAATTTTCTGGTTTAACATGGGTAAACCCATGGGGAAACCATCATCAGGAAGTAAAAGATTGTTGGTGTTACGACAATTTCTGTAAACAGAACATAGAATAGCTGGGACAATAGTCAGCTATCCAGTCAGTAATCTATATCTATGATAAAACCGACTGCTACTTTGCAGTTTGCTTTCTCGACAGAATTTAATGCGAGTAGAAGGCAAGGAAGAGGAAAAATCTCGCATTTCTTTAGCTTTAGATGAAACTTACCTGACCAGCACCTGCAACGAATCGTTTCGATTCCCGCGAGGACTTAGACAATTAGCCAAAGAGAGGGAAGGTTTTAAGCCCCAGTGGACCTAATAGTGCATCTTTGGTAAAAGGGAGTGAGATTAAGGTGGACAGACAAGTTTCCAATATTACTTAATGTAATCAAGGCGAGATAGAGCACTAGTGAGTTTAATTTTGGCTCGTGAGCATATTGAGGTAGATGAGTCTCTGATTAGTCGCTGATTAAAAGAATTAAAGATTTATAATGGGGAACTTTATGGCAGTCTTTTCTTTATTTTTAATATAAAATGATTTATAAAGTTTAAGAATCTTTTGCTAGGGGTTTTTTCTCCAGACTTTGAAAATTGCTTTTTAAACTTTTAGTTTAACGAGTTCCTACGTCAAACGTGAAATTTGGATTAATCCAATATTTGGGCAGTTGTTGAGTTCATCAAGATTCATTGGCTAATTTAATTCCGGTTAGTTTAGTTTTGTCGTAATCCCCATGGAAACCATTGAGTAAATTTGTGCTGCATCCAAACGACTTCATATTCTACTTGATGAAAGTTTATTACTGTTAAATTCTACCTAACAAATTTATATTGACTCGTCTAGGATGCTTTAACTGTGGTCTAATAAAACGTTGGTATTCAACGACAAATAAAATCAAAAAATAGGTTTTTAATTCAGCAATTGTTGCTTTTGTATTTTATATTATGTAGATGTAATTCCTCTTTGTTCATTCGAGAATTATTCCACTTTAATGCATAATCTATTTTTTGTTGTCATTTGTTTGCTGAAAGAATTTGAAAAAATTGCACATGTAATTTCAAAGGTGGGTAAAAGCATTGCGATGCATTCAATTTAAGTCCCACTGTTTCTTCTCGTGATGTCAAGCTAAATTTGCATAGAAGCAATTTGGAAAGATGGGGAAACTTAGCAAGCTCTTTGGCGACCTCGTCCTTTATTACAATTTAGGCCTTGTGGCTGTGTTTGTACTCGTCTTGCGCTTAACTCAATTTGATGTGGCGCACTTGCACCCTTCTCTTTCTCTGTTGTCAAGATTTGCATCGCGAAACAGCTTTGGAATTCTGTTTGCAAAAGAAGGAAAATGACAAGACATAAAAATAAAATAAAAAATACACGTGAGGGGGTTGAGCTTTAAAAAAACTCAAATATAAATGTGCAATAAGAAAGAAAAACAGCATGGAAGCAACAGATTTTACAAATTGATGTGTGTGAGGTGGGCGAGACATACGAGGTCGCTAGTTACGTACGATACTACGTCTAGTTTTATGTTCTTGATATTTATGATTTTTCTCATGTCCACATACTATTTAGCTCGTATCATCGCAGAAGACGTGATACACGACGGGTACTTGATCCAGCTCTCTGTTCCACTTCCTACGATTTTTTTAATATTCCTTTTGCTTGACACCCACGTTGTGCATACTTTATGTTGGTCCTTAATGGGCAACTGCGCTGCACTAATGCAATGATTCCATTGCTCCCTTGTGAAACTCCGGCGCCCTATAAACAAAAGCGCGTTAGGGGGTCCACACATAATCCATAAGTCATAAATGGGGTTGTATGCTCCGTTTGTCATGCGAGGTAGCAAGTAAATTCATTAGTTGATGATATGAAGGAAACTGTTTTAACGTTGTTTTATATTAATTTATGATTCCTCGGGCATTTTTCTAACCAGTTTCTTTATTATTATTAATTTTTTTTTTGCTTTTTTTCTGAAATGCAGTTTGAATTACGTTTGGTTGCTTCGGATAACTTAAACGAAAATTTCACGACTGTGGTGATCCACGTGAAGGATGTGAACGACAACCCGCCTGTGTTTGATCGACCTACTTACGAGACTCAGATAACGGAAGAAGATGACCGAAATCTTCCAAAAAGAGTTCTTCAGGTGACAATAAAATTTAATAGCGGTTGCAGTTTTTCTTAGGGAAAATAAAATTTGCCAAATCTTTATTTTATTTTTATTTTCTGAAGATTTATCTAAGTCTTTGTTATTTTATTTTTTTATAGTTTTATTTTCGTTTTAGTTGTGCCTGTATCTATCAACTGAAATCATAAAAACGATATTATAGGATTTAAAGAAAATTTAAAAGAAATAAAAACTGGGGAAATGGATTTTATGACAAATATGGGTTTTTTTTTTGTTTGTTTTTTTTTTTTTCTATTTCTTTTTTCCTTTTTTTTCTTTTATTATTTTATTTATACAAATATTGAACAGTTATTGGGTTAATGTGCAAAATATAATTTTCGTTTGATAGAAATTTTTTTATGCTTAATATTCTTTGTTTTGAAACATCAATATTTGATGACAGTTCGTGTTGGACGTGCATTGGATGAAAAAATAGGAGAAGAAATTATCTATTATTATTAAATCTTAAGTTTGGAAATTAAATTTTTTATTTTCCTATTGGGAAATTTTTCTCTATTCGATGCCGTTCGTTAATTTTTAAATTGCCACTATTCATTTGTTTGATACATCTAAACTTGTAAAACCTAATTAGTTGATTTCATATATAGAAGAGATATTTCATTATGTTCTTCAATTTACTTTTTGTACTATAATTGGATTCTGATTAATTAATTTTCTTTTCACATAAAGGTTACTGCGACTGATGGTGATCGCGACCGTCCACAAAACATTGTTTATTTCCTTACTGGCCAGGGAATTGACGACACAGACAGAGCCAACAGCAAGTTCGCCATTAATACAACTTCCGGAGAAATCTACGTCCTAAAGGTACAATTTTTTTCTCATTTTCTTCTTTTGCTACAGAAAATGTAATTTTGTCCAAATTAAAATCTATTTTTTCTCTTCTATTATTAATATCAAATCATTCTCAGTCTGGTGAACTATATTAAAGTTTTATTACATTAATTCATCTTAACCAGCAGACATTTTTTTCACTTAAATAGGGAAAAAACGAAGCAATTTAAAAGCTTTTTACTTGATATTCACTCAGGCTGTTATTTCGTGATTTATTTTGTGATGAAAGTAATGACAGAGATGAATGTTGTCCATTTTATTTATTATGCATAATGATGGGGTCGGGATTTCTATTGCTCTCGCTTAATTTATGGCTCATATTTCAACTCCACACGACTTTTCCGTTTATTTGATTAGCCGTTGACATAGCGGTAGTTTTGTTTTGGCCACATTTAAGTTAAAGTTTTTTTGTCTATGCAAAGGGATAGGGGAGAGGCTTGAAGTTGCTGATTTAGAACGCATGAGAGAAGGGTCGCTGCTACAGAAAGCACTCTGGGGTGTCGTTCATCGCGAAGCACTGCGGATGCATATGGAGATGAACTTTTGTTGTTCTGAAAGCACCATCTCTTTATCACCAAGGCAACAGATTGATTAAAGAAGAAAGAGGGGGTTGAAGGGGTTCGCATCGGTGTAGGACGTGTTCAATCGCTGTTATGGATTAGAGGATTACAAATCTGCCATAACGTAATCCTCTTCGTTTGTGGTCGCGAGAAATGTGTTTACATTGATTTAAGAGAGGGAGGGCACATATTGATTGAATTCAGTGAATGAAGGCTTTCTTTTTTAGTTCGATGTTAATTTGGGAGGATAGTTTTAAGTCCAAATTAATTTTATTTTCAATTTTTTTTTCTCATCTTGCAGACAAAATTTTTGTTCTCTGAAATTTAATTGGACAGCATAATTCACAGTAAATGTAGTTACAATAAAATTGAATCAATTCGGAATAGAAAAGGTTAATCGCAGTCGTGACGTATTCTAATTGGGATTAAGTTTCGGTTTAAATCAGTCTACAAATGCGGGGAAAATAGTAATTATCGTATATTTTTAATCAAATTTGCGAACCAATAAATGTCTATGTTTAGTTTTACGTTATCGCATTAAAATCTCGAATTTATGAATGTTGAAAGTGTCAAATTGTATTTTTTATTATTTTTTTTTTACCCTATTTGATTAAAACTTTAAACATTCAATTAAAATACACTCGGCTGCAAGGTAAACTTTAATGGACACATTTTAATAAATAATGTATGTAATTAAGCAGTTAGATTCACTTATAAATAGTCCAACTCTCAGGAAATTTTTGCAAGCAAACATGGACTATTTATATTTTATTTTTAAACACGTAAAGTTTATTCTAAACATGTTTAACCGAATAATGGCTGAGGAAAAAGATTCGTTTTAAGCACTATAAGCGCGCCGCATTGCGCATGGCTTGCTTTCTTCGCAAACACCAACACTCGAAAATGCAATGCATATTAGATGCGTTTCTATTTTCAAATGCACCTGTAATTCTGGATGAAGGAAACTGCATTAAATCTTCATGTTTGTTCATTACGTACCGACGTTTTGTGTTAATTTACGATGCTGTCACCACATTGGAATGAAGTTAGCAATTGCAGATGCGGTTGTTAAAATTGAGTTTGATGTATTCTTGTTGCTGCTTTGTTATAAAGCAACTTGACAATTTTCGGGTACTTTTTTTAAACAAAATAGAAACAAAATAAATACGATGTTTTGTAGCCTTCTCAAGGTGTGTCAAGAGTGAATCAACTAAAGTTTTAGATGGTTTTGTTTAGGATCGACTATAAACATTCATTTTATTGCTAGACTTGCGAAAATGTTCTATTTAATGACGCAATTTAAGTCGATTGTAAATAGTTTTATAATTCCCGCATTTAACATTTTTTATTCATTTTATTTATGTACATCTTAATTATTTAAATCAGAATTAAGCACCGCTCTCCCTTTGTGTAAAGCTTGGACATCATTTATTAACTTTGAATTAAACTGCTTAACTATAAATATTTCAAAAATTTAAGCTATTTTATTAAACAATTTTTAACACATGAAACATGAAATTAATTTATCCGAATGGTTTGGAATGAAGAATTTATAGCTGCGATGCTGAAGATTAAAACTTAATTTTGCTATCGGCTTTTATTTGACGTATGTAATGTCAATATTGTACATTTCATGCAAACACAAATTGAATTCTCTGTTAGAAGTTGGGTTTATAAACTTCTAAGACTGATAACTTGAAAACAAATATTTTCTGTTTATTTTTCCTTTGCAAACACAATTGCAAGTTCTCATGAGCTTTAACTTGCATGAAATTACATTACGTATAACATGTTTTTGAGGACAGAACTCTTGTTGACAATTGACACGTGGATGTTTTTAATGAAATTAGATGATTTTGGACTTAGTTTAAAGCTAGATTAAGTTCAATTTGTAGTAGGCATGCTGTTTAATAAAAAAACGCATCAATTAAAAAATCATAAATTATTACCTAAAATTGGTTTCTAAGTTGAATAACAAATCGCGATAAATTAAAATAATGTTGACTAGGTTTTAATGAGAAATTTCACGCCTTTTCAAAGCGGGTTATTAAATATTCATTTACGATCAAATTGGTTGGCGTTCCAGTAACAAATTTTGTATTAAATTTGCCAATGTGATAAAATAAAAAATAAAAATGAAACGTTCACTCGAGACAGATTTGAAGTTTGCTCAGCAGTGTAGCATTACCAGGAGGCCCAAGGCGGAGCTTTTCCCCACACATTGTTTTGTTTTCAACTTTGAATTCTTTTTTTTCTTTACTTACCAAACAGCCTCTAGACCGCGACCAGCCGGATGGTAGGCCCCAATGGCGATTCACAGTATTCGCCCAAGATGAGAGTGGCGAAGGACTGGTCGGCTATGCAGACGTCGTCGTCAACCTCAAGGACGTAAATGACAACGCTCCTTTCTTCCCGCAAGGAGTATACATCGGCAACGTCACTGAAAATGGCACTGCAGGTGAAAACTTTGTTAAAATCATTAAGAAATATCGGTGAATTGGAAAAGAAAAGAAAAAAGAAAAATTAAACTTTAATGTTTGTAAAATTGATTCAGTTTTTATGTGTAAATATAGAGGCTTAAGTGCAAGCTATGAATTTTTAAACAGTCGATGTAATGAACTGAGAAAATACTCTTTTTTTAGATAAAATGTTATACGGTTTTTGTGATTGTTGCAGGAATGGTTGTTATGACAATGACCGCAACGGACTACGATGATCCCAATGAAGGAACCAACGCCAAGCTCAAGTACTCCATCGAGAAGAATGTTGTCAACGAGTCGGGCAAACCCATCTTCGAGATTGACGAAGACACGGGCGTTATAAAAACGGCCGTGTGCTGTCTCGACAGGGAAAAAACTCCCGAGTATTCCATCCAGGTGGTGGCGACTGATGGTGGAGGGCTTAAAGGTAAAAAAAAACATTGATTTTTTTTAACAAAAAAATAGAAATTATGTTTTTTTTTTGTTTTTTTTCTTTAATAAGAAGCTTTAGTTAATTACCTGAAAGTTGAACATGTAATTTTTTGATTTTTTTAATTATTACTTTTTAAAGTTGAGCGCAATTATTTGAGATAAGTAAACTGGCCTGATATTGAGATAAGACTAATTATTGCTTCAAGACTAATTATACGTTTCGATATAATAATTTAAAAAAAACTTTATCTCGTGTTGTGTTAAGTCTCTAAAAGAAAGGAGAAAAGTGTTGTTTTTTTGTCAGGCTCTTTCTTTAATCATTTGATGGATCGCTGTCTCGTTATCAAAAAATGTTGCTTTTTCTTTTGAGAAAGTTAAGCAAAATGTAAAAAAAAAAAAACACTTTTGTTCAAATATTGGTTTAAAGAAAACAGAAAACTGTATAATTCAAAAATATTTTTGAAAAGAGTTTTCTGCACGCAGGCAACGTCTTTTTATTTGTTTAATTCAAAGAAACGACAGATTACGTGTGTGGCACTATAAACACGGTGAATATAAATGATAGCGAATGTTTTTTTTGTTCTAGGCACCGGGACGGCAACGATTAAAGTAAAAGACATCAACGACATGCCACCCTCGTTCACCAAGGACGAGTGGTATGCAGAAGTGCCCGAAACTGAAGGTGACAACATTCCAGAGCAGCCCATTCTTGTGGTGTCCGTCAAAGATGACGATTTACCTGAAACTAATAACTTCCACTACAAGGTAACGTTAACTTTTAATGCAATTTGATTAGTTTTTCTTCCACGCTGATGTTTATTCGTCGAAATTAAAGCGGATGCGATAATAATAAGCTGTGGGGAAACGAAGTTATTGAGTGTTTTACGTCTGAACGACTAATTAAATGCCGGAGTTTGACTTTCTCAGCTCATGTTTACAAGCGATTTATTGGAGCAACTCAGCTGAGGAGCGATAAAGCAATTAAATGTGCAGCTTAGAGTAATTGCACAACCATAAATGAAGGGGGAAAATGGATGTTATAAATGAAAGCAGATGAGTTCTGTAATGTATGTGGTCAATTTGTCTCGTGTGTGCGATCAGTTTTTGGCATCTGTTTGTAATATAAGGTAATCAAAAGTTTTACGGTAATTGCAAAATGCATAATTTTGATCTTTGTGCACTTATTATTCCGTATTAACGCATGTGTGGCTCGTTCATTAATCTTTTGACCTCTTTGTTTCGGTTTCTGTATCTGTTTAGGTGATCGAAAGCAGTGGATTCGGAGCGGATAAATTCACCATGGTGCGTAATGCCGATGGCACCGGGTCCCTCAAGGTGGCCAAGCCACTTGACTACGAAGACTCCCGCCAGAGATACGGCTTTAATTTCACAATTCAAGTGAACGATAAGGGCGGTGATTCGGACGACAAATACCACATCGCATATGCGAAAGTGCGTATCAAGTTGCTCGACATCAACGATAACAAGCCCGAATTTGAACGTGCCAATATCGAAGTGTCCGTCTTTGAGAATGCCGAAGTGGGCAGGAGCTTGGCCAAATTTTCGGCTACTGATGCCGATCAAGGAGGAAAGTCCCAAGTGAGGTAAATTTGCGATTAGATAATTTATTTACACGTGTAATTGATGTGGGATTTGAGTTTGAGAATTCTCGACCAAACTTTTGAGGATGTTTGCGTTGGCAATGTTAAAGTAAAACGAAAATACGGCTGAATGTGTACACAGAGAGGGAAATGATAGAGAAACAAATGGGTTAAACGAAGCGCTACATGAAGCGTCACGACAGATGGATTTGGGAATTGGGATTTGAAAAACCATAGAAACAGAAAAGTTCATCAGCGTTTAAATTAAGATGCTAGTAAATTTAAACTGTGTAATTTAATTTGGGGTGCAGTAGAAATGGAACTGGTGCTAATTCAGTTATATCGATAATTTGAGACAATTGGAATGCCCCAGTGGTTTGGCAACGTTTGAAAATACGTTACTTGGAGGGAGTGAATTTTTAAACTTTGTCACGTAGCTTTTGAAATGTAAAAGAGAGGAAAATTCACTCTCTCTTTTTTTGTTAGTTTTTTGTTGGTTATGTTCATCTTTTATGTATGCCAAGAAACAGCGTAATTTATCAAGATCTTTACTTTTTTCTGCAATTTAAATTTTTTCGTGGGATGCTTTTATAAATTTACTGAAGGCAATAAATTTTAACTGCATAGTTGATCGTTTTTATTATCTGATATATATTTTTATTTTTTTAATATATTGTGTATATTTACCGGTTTCGTATATATTTTTTATAAGGAAACTTGTGGTGAAAAGTGAACGCTTTAAATGATTTATTGAGCATTTGTTTGTGGTTGTTTACATGCAGCTACGCAATTGATCGCTCATCGGACAAGCGAAGACAATTTTCCATCACTCAAGATGGTACTGTTAAAATACAGAGAATGCTGGATAGAGAAGATACACCCCGGCATCAAGTGAAAATCTTAGCCATTGATGATGGTAAGTTTTGTTTTTGCATATTTTATTTTATGAAAAATTTTATGTTATAAATTTTGTTTCATAAATTAAAATAAATTTTCCTTCGAGTGAAGAGTGTCTAAGTTTATCTCTTCTTGCTATTATAATAAATGATAATACATTCAATTTTTTTCCTTCGCTCTGACATTTGATAGCTGGGAAATTATTACGTTAGAATGAAGATGAAAGGATGATGTTAGGTAGAGAGAGGTTTGGTGGAGATGTGGATTTTGTTATTTTTTTAATTTTTTTTTTTTTGAAATAGCATAAAAGAAAGGGAAAAAATTAGATTAAAGCTAATGTAGAATTAATATTTTATTTTAAAACAAAGATGTTTAAAAATAATTGTAGGAGTTCCTTCTAAAACGTCCACTGCTACCCTCACGGTCATCGTGATGGACATCAACGACAATGCCCCGCGCTTTCTTATGGACTACAGGCCCGTCATCCCCGAAAACACTCCTGCGAGAAAGGTTATCGAGATTTTGGCCACTGATGACGACGATCGGTCAAAAGGCAACGGGCCTCCATTTACTTTCCGCATGGATCCCAATGCCCCCGAGTATATACGTCAGTTTTTCAGAGTGGACCACGACTCGAGTACGTACTGCTAGAAACTCTTGTCATTTTCTTTATTTTTTTAAATTCAATTAATTTAATAGAAGGGGCAAATGGGGACGGTATGGCCATTGTCTATTCCCTTGTGACTTTTGACAGAGAAGTACAAAAGGAGTATATGGTACCAATAGTAATCAAAGACAATGGTAACCCGTCCATGACAGGGACGAGTACCCTGGTTGTCATCATCGGTGATGAAAATGACAACCGAATGCTTCCCGGAAGCATGGACATCTTTGTGTACAATTTTAAAGGTGAGTCATCTTGCGGGGAAAGTAGTTTCTGTCGAAGACAGGTTATTACAAACACTTTGATCGGCTCTTTCAGGTGATGTTGTTCAAGCTACGGACGTTGGTCGAGTTTTTGTACAAGATTTGGATGATTGGGATTTACCAGACAAAACTTTCTTCTGGGATGATAATAAAGAACACCCCAACTTTCGTCTCAATCGTGACACTGGCATGATCACGATGTTGCCAGGCACACGAACTGGTCGCTACCAATTGTATTTTGTTGTCTACGATCGCAAACACACACAAGAAGTTAAAGCTAATGTATCCATCACCGTACAAGAAATTCCTTTGGAAGCCGTTATGAATTCAGGATCGGTTCGATTAGCTGGAATTAGCGATGAAGATTTTATTCGAATTTGGGATTACAAGGTAAGAATTTGTTGATGATTGTAACAGAAGTTAATAAACATCTTCTGTGTGCGGTTGCCCACAATGTATGGAGTGGATAATGTCACTTGTTGTCTCCACTTGGAACATTTCGAGGAGCACAATTCTGTGCAGATATTATTTATTTCTAAGTCTGATAACACAGGTCCAAGTGCTTGTTGAGACTGAAGTTTATTTCGGGTTCATGAAATTGTTTTTGCACTTGGCTATATGTATTGAATTTTTGTTTTCTCATTTATTATAAAGTTAAACTTTTGCAATGGCAATCCAAAAATTGCTAAAACTTGATAATTCATTTTTCTAAACCTTTCACGTTAGGGTTATTTTTTGTTGTGAATTTTTCTCGTTCCCATTCATCAAAACATGAAAGGATTTTTTTGGCATATTTTTTTTCTTTTTTGATGAAAATTGAGAATCGTTGTAAATCCTGATTTGAAGTTGACGCAGGATGTTATTTAGGCTTTTACTAACTCTTGTTGCAACTTTAAAATTTGATTAAATCACTTCATTTAAACTTCATAATTTATTTTAACGATAAATGACACGAGTGAAAAAAATATGATTTGTTGAAACGGTTTAATTTGTAATTTTTTAGGAGAACCAAGTGATAAAGAGTAAATATGAGAAATTCAGAGAGAAAATTGCTGAGTTGATGGGTGTTGCCAAGGACAACGTTGACGTCTTTACTGTAATGATGAAGCAAGACAGACCTCCAATTACAGATGTAAGATTTTCCGTCCATGGCTCACCTTACTTGAAAGCTTCAAAATTGGATGGATTAGTGGCGCAACACCGTGAAGAAGTAAAAATTGTTTTTAAAAATTCGACTACAAGTATAAGATAAGAATGGAATTTAATTGTTATATATTTAATGAAATTAGATCGAAGCTGAAGTTGGTATAAATATTACCATGGTTGGTATTGACGAGTGCATGATTGAACATCAAGAATGTGAAGACAGTTGCAGTAACGAATTGAGAGTTTCACCGCAGCCATACATGGTTAACTCAAATAAAACTGCATTGGTTGGAGTGAGAGCGTTTGTCGTGCGAGTTTGCAAGTGCAAAGCACGTGATTTTGAGGTCCGAGAGAACTGTAATACTGTTGTTTGTTTCAATGGCGGAAGATGTGTTGAAAATCCTGGAGGCGTTGTGTAAGCAAATTAATAAGTGTACATAATCATTTAATTATTCTATTGTCACATTAGTTGTGAATGCCCACGTGGATTTGACGGACCTCGTTGCCAACAAACTACACGAAGTTTCAGAGGAAATGGTTGGGCTTGGTTTAATTCATTGGAGCAATGCGAGAATTCTCATCTAAGTCTCGAGATTTTGACCAAGGAACAAAGTGGGCTTATATTTTATAATGGGCCCATCGTTGACCCAGAACCCGAAGAAAGGCTAATTACAGGTTAACGATAATTACAGTAATAGTAATTAGCGCTGTAATTAAATGACTACATTTTTATTTTGTGCCAGATTTTGTTTCCTTGGAACTCATGAATGGACGGCCACGACTTCTTATTGATTTTGGTTCCGGAACGCTGGAGTTGAAAATTGAGAGCCGATTTTCTATTGCTGATGGGGAATGGCATCGTATTGATCTGTTTTGGAATGCTGAAGTGAGTTTGAACGAATGAAAAACAATAAATTACATATTTTGTTAAAAAGTTGATGAAAGTTTTCGTTTTTTGTGTGTTAGTACGTATTAATTTTTTTCGTTTTAATTGTTTTAGTTGGTCCGAATGGTAGTTGATTTCTGTAAAAATGCGTATATTGACGACCGGGAAGAGACAGCGGGGCCTCCGCGTTTCGACCGTTCAGAATGCGAAGCGAAAGGCACAACACCGCCGTTTAATGAATTTCTCAATGTCAACGCACCACTCCAACTCGGTGGTATAGCGCACGATAAAATCAAGTACAGCTGGGCGCATGAACATACACGCCTTGGATTCAGTGGATGCATAAAAAATTTTGCGTATAATGGAGAAGTAATAAAACGGATGAATTCATTTGAGTATGGAATCAACAATAATGGTTCCTTTTAGATGTACGACTTGGCCGGTCCTGGGTTTGCGAAGAACAGTATCGGAGGATGTCCTCAAACAGAAGAGCAATGTAATCCAAAGAACACTCCACGATGCCTTCACGGAACTTGCCTGGCTTCATATTCAGGGGCCGGATGCGAGTGCCAGCCAGGTTACTTTGGACCTCGCTGCACCAGACGTAAGTTTAATTTAAATTTTAAATTTACAAAAATAATCACGATTTAATGAATGCTATTCTTAATTTTTGTGTTTAGCTACTGAACCATCGACGTTTGAGCCAGATAGTTATGTCAAATATGCACTCTCGTTTGAACCGAATCAATTTGCGTCTGAAGTTCAACTGCGATTTCGAACGCGGCGTGAACATGGCGAATTGTTTCGTATCAGCAACCAACACGACCGAGAGTACAGCATTTTGGAGATTAAGGATAAATATTTGCGGTTTAGATATAATTTGAACAATGCACGCACCGAAGAACGAGAACTTTGGCTGTCTGCCATTATTGTAAATGATGGTCAGTGGCACACGGTGCGAGTGGCACGATACGGTAGTGTTGCGTATATGATGCTGGATGGCGGAGAGGGAAGACGCTACAACGAAACACTCGATTACGAGGGTTTACATCAGTTGATGAAAGTGGAAAAGCAAAATGTGTTTGCTGGGGGTTATGTTGAGTACAGTGGCCCCGGAATGGTCACCGTGCACAACGACTTCCATACGGGTGGGTACACGAGAGAATTTAAAGTTTAAAATGTTGCATTTAATTGACAATTTTTATTTATTGGCTGAAGGTTGCATGGACGATATCAGGTATGACCAGAAGCATTTACCACTCCCGCCTCGAGAAAATGGTACCGAAGTTGCGGCCGTCGTCGACTATAAGCACGTGCGCAGTGGATGCCCATCCAACAACCCGTGCGCAGGCTTCACTTGCCCCATGCCATTTGTCTGTGTTGACTTATGGATGCTGGCTGAGTGCAGGTAATTTGGATTGGTCCGATTTTTGTTGATTTTTTATTTATTTATTTATGTATATGCATATTTGTTTTTACCAGATGCGCTGCGGGATTTGTCATGTCAGCAGATGGGAAAGATTGTGAAGACGAAGATGAATGTCTAGCTAACCCATGTCTCAATGGAGGCATTTGTAAAAATTTACCAAACGGACAAGGATTTTTATGTGAATGTTCGCGGGGATATGCTGGAGCTACTTGCGGTTCTCGGCAAGAAGAGCGTGTCGTTCGCTTGAGCATGGGGGCTTTGGCAGCCATTTTAGTTTGTTTGCTCATAATTTTAAGTGAGTTTTGGCGCAGTTAAATATTAGAAAGTTGTTGTAACCGCTGTATTTTTTCTTGCTCAGTTCTCGTGCTAGTGTTTATCGTGTACAACCGCAATCGGCGTACCCAGATGGCTAAATACATGGGCGACCCAGATGATGACGTTCGTGAAAACATCATTAACTACGACGATGAGGGCGGTGGAGAAGACGACATGAACGCGTATGATATAACACCGCTCAGGATTCCTATTGATGCTGCAGGGCATCCACTTACTGCCAAACAACAACCTGTGTTAGATAAGGGCAAGGACCCTCGCCAGGCTCGAATTTGTAAAGAAATTGCTTTTGTCTTGTTTTTCTTTTTTATAGTGTGTTTTCAATTTAAATTTCTCGTTCTAGTTCCACCTGGCAGACATCCTGACGTGGGCGATTATATTAGCGAACATTTGGACAAAGCAGATCATGATATAAATTCACTGCCGTTCGATGATTTGCGACCTTACGCGTACGAAGGTGGTGGAAGCACGGCCGGATCACTTAGCTCGCTCGCCTCGGGCACCGACGACCAAGAACAAGAGTTCGACTACCTGAATGGGTGGGGACCTCGTTTTCAGAAATTGGCTGACATGTATGGGCCTATGCCAGCCGAGAATGAAGATGAGTAACAAGTTGAATAGTACAGCGATAATTACTACGAGGACGTCTACGATTAACACATTCCAAGTCTTAATACATATATGGTCTTCAGTCCCTTGGATACAGTCGCTGGCTTTCTGTTTGGATCCCCCCAACTCGAACTCATGTCAGGCAGTCGTCCAATCTCTTGACTTAGGTATTGTTGTGTGCTTAGGTGAACGAATCCCCATCTTGTCAGGATGTGATTGTGCTTACTAACCTCAGGTCGACATTTGACTTTGAATTTTAAATTTGTTTATTTAAAATTATGATTGGGTGATGATTATGATTATATTCTAGACAGTTATAGAACAATTTGTGTGGAGTTTATTTAAGTTGTTAAATACGTAAATTGAAACCACCAGCCATATGGAATTATTTATACTTTATGCCGTTTTTAATTGTGGATTGATTCTTTTTATTTTTTAACTCCTCATTCCCCGTATTAGGAATTAGAAGAATAAGTCAGCAGAACAGGATGATTCAATTTGTGTTTGTGCAATGACAACTGGATGAGTCTAAAAACAAAACAAAAAGTCAGAGACAACAAAATGGCCTCTTCATCTTCCATCAAGCATTCCGAAATGGATGCCATCCTCTAATAAAATTATATGGAGAAATGAACAAATAAAATCTATCCCCTTCGATTACTTGTGCAACAATATGACGTGCCAAGACTTATACCACGGAGCTAGTTTTCATTTTTAATTAATTTTTTTTTTCTTTAAATTTTATTCAATTTTTCTGTTTTGCCTCTTTTTAAGACTGCTGGAAAACGGACCCTGTCAATAAATAACAACTTCAGGAAAGAAAATCATCCTCATCAGGGTGTGTCAGGAACCTGGGCCTTTCACACAGGTGCCTTTCTGTGCCCCAGGTAACTCCTTTTCCAGCAGACGTGTTTCGATAGGTGAAAGTGTAAAAATGTGTTAATGTGTTGTTTTATGTCAACTTGTGAAATTTTTCTTCTTCAACTGAAGCAACTATACTTTACTGTGATTTTTTTTTTTAATTTAAGTGTTTTCAATTGAACAAAGACCAAAAAGAAAATTCAGAATAATGATATGGCGATGGAATAGATTTGTAAAATACGAGGATAATGCTGAAGTCTCTTGTGTTTCTTAGGCCACAATGAAAATATTAATACTTAATCTTAATAATTTTATATTTTTTATTATTTGCATGTTTTGCATTTTGACACGAACTGCTAAATTCACCCGTGGTGTATAAACTTCAATCAATTGCACTGATAAATCCGTTTAACGTTTACAATAAGTACTCAAAAGTGGCTGCCAATAATATGTTTGATACATTTAAAGGGTTTTTTTATTCTTCCTGCTGTAAACCTTTTAAGGTTTTGATGTAAAGATTTTTCCTCTTTTTTACAATTTTCTTTTTTCCACTTTTTATACAGTGTTTTATTTGTAAGCATTCGTTATTATTCCTTATTACATTATTATTATAACCAATTTTTTTGCCATTTTAATTTTTATGATTTTTTACACATCACGTTTCATATATCAGTACAATAATAAGTAAACAATGCTCGTTTTACTTGAGCATTGATGCCCCAACTGCCATTTACTAATGAAACATCAAAAAACGACCGTCGTTTGACGGAACAAGCTCGATGTACTAGAAACTGCTTGTTTTTCTTTTTATAATTTCCTCAGTTTTATACACGAAGGAAGTAATCAGTCACAAATTTTTTTTTAATAATTTTTTTCTAAATTGATATTTATTTAATGGCGCAGTCGTTAAACACATACAACGTTGTATACAGAATTTTTCGGTACGGTACATCTGCATTCCAACAGTTTATTTTCGAAACATGAAACCAAAGAAGTGAATGTTATTTACACTGCCTAGTTGCAAGAATGTAATTTCAAATAGTATTGTACATACAATATTTCTGCAATAGTAACTGGACAGAAATTTATGACAGTTATTGTCCATTTACAAAATCGTTGCATTTCAATATTGTAATTAAAATAGCCGGTGATTGATTTGGGGTATTATTACTTCTCTTACTACTTACAATTAAACACTACTGAAATTCAGGGTCTGAACACAGATTTTAAATCATGAATCCGTGGTCTGAGCTTTGCTCAAAATAAATTTCAACGAATTTGAAAATATACTTGCATTGGTTATTTCTTAGCAACAAAAAACTCTTGTGATAAGTTAGTGCAAGGGAAAAGGGGAAAGTCAAGTAAGCTAGGTTTACCGAGACAATAGTTTCTGTTCTGGACTGCTATCATTTGATAATTATCAATCAATATAGTCATTACGAAGAAAAATGAGTTGTCGTACGGCAGAACCTCTCTTATGGCCTCATTTTTTTTAAAACATCACTTTATTAACATGTTGCAATTGAGGGCTTTTCCCAATTGCTGTTTAGTAGGCGCAATTTTTCATCTGCTTGCCCTCCGTCGTGTAATGTGTTTTGCACTAAATCATATTGCACCAATTCAGTGTTCATTATTCGTTTTGCTACGAAACATACAGATTTACTTCAATGTGTTTACGATTTGAAGTTAAAAAAAAATATTTAAAAAAAAAAAATCTACCTGTAGAGAAAATATTTCCATTTTGTATGCTTGTAGTGCTGTAGAGAAATAGAGGTATTATAAAATTGGTCCAATGAAGAGGAAAATAAGAAATTAAAATTTTGAATAAGGTATTTAGTTTTTTTTTGTTTTTTTGTTTGTTTGTTTTTTAAATTAAGATTATTTTTAGTCGAACTTGTTCCGAATATTAAACTGTGATTATTATTACCTTTTAAAATTATTATTAATTATTATCATTAATATTATATTATTATGATTATTATATTAATAAAAGTGGCTGTATGTTCTGATACTTTTGATTATTAAAAAAAAAGTCTGCTTCACAAACAAAACTTACTGTTGTACAAATATAAATAGTAAAATAGGTCATTTTTAAGGGAAAATAAAACCAATGTAGAATTCTATTAAAAATAAAAACTTGTCCTAACTCCCTAGGGAATTTAATACTTTTCAAACGATTTTACAATGAATAAAAATGCGTTGGGCCTATTCAGTACCTGGTTGGGTGACCTGTTGGGAATCTCAGGTGTTTCACATCCTTGTCGGTTTAAGGTACTATTTCTATGACAAGAACATCTGCCATTCATCTCCCAGTTCTAGGTGCGAATGCAAGATTGGTTCCTCGAGAAAGTCGTCCCACAGATAGCCCTAGTAATTTGAATCACGTTTCTTGCTCAAATCCACTAACCTAATTCATTTTGAAAACATCTACAGTACCGACATTCTCCACTTCATGCGTTGGGACAGGCTTTTGAAAGTGAAAACGACGAGTTTAATTGATTTTCCGTTGCTGACGATAGTGGATCTTAAATTCAACCCAAATTAGCGAATTTCCTGAAAATTGTGAAAATGGTAATTAATAATTAATTGTATTAGATATTAAATCATTCTCAATATACTTAACGTTTAATTTATGGGGAGTTTGTTTCCTTTGATAGAATTACGGTACCGAGCATTATCGATGCTCATTGTAGAATATAGATCCGATTTTGTTAATGTAGCCAACTATTTACATGTCTAATTATTGTGGGATATGCGGGCATGCCCAGAAAGGCAGACAATTGTACGAAGTATTTGTAATGTCATGACCCTTGGATCTTAAGTAGGTGTATTGTGGGTCATTGTACTTTACTCGTTCATTAGTCATTTTCAGGCCATTAAACAGCTTGGCTCTTCAAAATGCTGACTAAACAGTATTTCATGAATTTAATTATTTAATTTCAGCATGGGTGACTAGGTGTAAGTAATGCAATCATTTTGTAATTTCATCCTGTGATGTGCAATACATTTAAAAATTGTAAAACATTCTCTAAGAAAATCAACTAATTTTATTCAGTTTTTTCGGATTTTTTTAATACCCTCTTTTTAATTTTGTTTAATATTAACGTAGCCTTATTCTTTAGTTTTGTGATTAAATTCTGTTTTGGAGGGCCAATTTGCAATCTGCAATAAAAATATGTTAATTTAGACGCATGTTTAATTAAATTTTATTCACTGCTACCTTTTAGTCGTCAAATTATGGATAGGGCCAAACGCAATGGCCACAACAGTACAAGTTAAGCAAATGACATTGTATGGCATGCTGAAGTCTGGCGTGGGAAGAGATACTAATAACTGCTCAGAATGAAGACGTAGAAAATAAAAAGGTTGAGAATTATTCAAACTGCTCCAAATAGTGCTGTCTTGTTGGCATAACGAGGAGTAATTTTTAGCCGAATCCAACTGCGCCACGACAACAGCTGATCCGATATAAAAACCATGGTTGGCATCGGGAGGATACTCTGTCCATTTTAACATCGCACGTTCAAATTCGAAACTCAAATGAGCGATTGAGTCGGCAGGTAACCTGAATGTTACTTCGAGCAACGATGGTTGCTGACGATCTCGGGACGGAACGTAATGTATGTGATCTAAAAATGTATAAATAATATTCAAAATAATAATCATTTATCGAAGTATGTAGTTAAATTTGAATTTTACCGGGTTTGATGATTTTATGACCACTTTTGATCTTGAGTGTGTGCAAATAAACTCGAAAAAACCAGGGAATTAATTCCATGTAAATAACGGTTCGTTCTTTCGAGTAGTGAGTATTATGTAATTGGGTGCTAATTCCTCCAGTTTCTTGACCATATCCCGTGATATACCGTTGCATGTACAACAGTGGTGAAGGAACAATGGAATAAATAATGTTGGCATTATAAGTGCAAACGACTTGCAAGTTCTGATTCGGTGACATCTGCTTCAAATCATATACGGCAATAGTTTTCTTCTCGCCGCTTCGAGATGCCGTCACGATGTCGTTTGGTAATGGCGCGAGTGAAAACGTACCTTGGGTCTAAAATACAATCAATATTGCGTATCAATTCGTTCCACGTTATTTAATAAACTAATTTTCTACCAGTACTAACATTGTTACTCGAAATATCTACATAGACTTGGCTTCTCGATGCCATCGGACATCGGTCAGTTATATCCAAACCAAAGAGTCTGTTAAACGACCAATCTATTTAAAAAAAAAATATAGTATAAGATATCGATGTATTTATTAATTTATTTACCACAATCAAGTAAAATTCTACCTTGTTTTCCTCTTATTCCGTAAGTTGTTTCATAGACGAGGCTTACTGTTTGAATCATTTCTAAACTAATTGTTTTACATTTTGCATCCTGAAAATCCATAAAATTAATAAATAAATAACTGAATTAATCATAATAATCCCTACCCGGCATTTCGGACGAACGTGAACAGCTAAAGAGTGGTAATTCGTATTGTATAAATGAGCAGAATTCAATAATTTGGTGAGCCCTGCCTTTTTTTTGTTAAAAGTATAATTTAATTTAGAAAAATAAATTAATTAATAGAAATACTTTAGATCCACAGGGCAGTAATTTTTTCCAAGGAGTTAAGTTTTCAGTGCAAACTATTTCGCGTGGTAAAGACGAATAACGTAAATAATGCGATCCATTGGACGCATATGACTCTGATGCTACTCCTTTTGGTCTGAAGGAAAACTGAGGACTAGCGCTATTAGATGTGTCGATGAAATTAAGTGAAGCGCAGAATAGACCCGACAAGGAATGCGTTAGATCAGACCAACTGCTATTCACGCTGTTAATCCACAAACATATTTTTTTCAAATTTCAAGATTAGGATTATAACTTTGTGATGAGTTACTCGGGTGTCCACTCCTGAAACCAGGTCCATAATTCAACTCCGGGCGGCGCGTCGTCAAAAGGAAACCCCCAATGTTTGTGTTTCCATAGACCTTGCGTTAAACTTAGGTGAAGTTCTCGAACATTGTATTTCGTTAGGATTTCTCCGAGAGCTTTCGGGAACAAATGGTAATGGTGATCTAGAATGTAAAGCAGACATAATAATAAATATCTGATTGAATATACAGGACACACGTAAATTTTAAACTCACTTTGTATTTGGTTCAGTGAATTTATGTCCCATAAAACAGTAAACTGGAAATTAGCGTAAATAAAACCATTCGGTAATGGCTTAATGTATAGTTCTTCCATAAATTCATCATTGCAATATGTATTTGAAATTAAAAATAAAAGAAAAACAAAACAAGCAGACGAGCTTCCGAACGACGCCATGCCTACATGCTACAGCGCTGCCGTTGCAGGATATGTAGGTAGGACAGCAACGTAAACAAATTTTAAAATTCAGATTTAATCATGAATCTAAATGATTGTTCCACACACAAAAAAATTAAAAAAATTTATTTTACTTTTATTTGTACTGTTTAAAAAAAAAATTTTAAAGTGTTTTTATTTGGGTTTTCACTTTGCCAATACCAGCGCGAAGCACAAGCACATGGACAATGGATTTGACGTTATTTTATGGCCTAGTAATGAAGCAGTTTATGAATATTTCAGTCTTCGCTGATACATCACTCTTATTTTAAGGTAATGTTAGTAGATAAAAGCGTTGATTAGTATTCGAGCTAAGGGCAAAGCTGTAATCGTGACAATGCGCTGTCGTGTCATTTTTGTTTGTTTACCACCCATGATTTCCGATTTGATAAAGACGAGGGTTCTTTAATATTTTAGTGCAGCATGTGTTTATGGGCTGAAGTGGAAGGAAAAAGTCATGAAGGCAGAAGAAAAAGAAGGAGATGGTAAATCTCGTTTGGAAAACATCAAGAATGAAGCGTCCAAGATTAATCCACCGCTAAAGAGACCTAAAAGAAACATTATGCAAAAAAATTTTGTAAGAAATTTCAGCTATTTTAATTTTGTTTTAACTACGAAGCTTAAATTTGTTTAAATTTCATTTAGGAATACAACAATGGATTACTTTGGCGTGAGGAAAAAGATTTGAAGAGAGCTTTGTATGCATCTTTACAAGAAAATAAGAGAAATGGAAATGCTGAAACGAATTCAGCCAGTACAGTCACGTCTAAGAGAATTAAAAAACTTCGTAATCGACATTTAGCAGAAGATAGCTCCAACTGCAACCTAAAGAAGTACCGCTTTATTATTATTATATTATTCTCTACAAAATTTTAAACCGTATTTGTTTCGTAGAACTAAAGTTCATGCTCAACGAAAATTTGCACAAGGCTCAAATCCAAATAGTCCTGCACCTACTCCTGTTAAATTCAGGAATAATTCGTCTTGTGCGCACGATTTACTGCCATCTCAGAGACCAAAAACCGAAGATTTCCTTACATTTCTTTGCCTGCGAGGTATGTGTAAATTTGACAAATAATTAACAAAATTGACAAAAAAATATATATTTTAGGAACTTCGGTGTTACCACCAGCGCTAGATTTTTTTAATATTGCAACTAAAAGTGACTTGATTTGTGATAGTCGATGCGACAGTCCAATTACTTTTGATGTATCTGAGAAACAAAAACCTTGTTTTAGGCATAACACACGTAAATATCTTATTATCAAAGTGCGAACTGAAAAAACAATTATTTCTTTATTATTTTAAGATCTAAAATCTAGTAATAAAAATGGGAAATTGCACAAGACATCTAGAAATGGGATGAAATATAAAGACGTTGAAAATGTAGTGAATCATGTGGAAGAAGTTTTGGATTTCAAAATCGAAAAATTAAAAGTAATAACACTAAATTTGGTGCCGAAAGAGAAAGATGAAATTAATTATGTTATCTCTTTCTTTCAGGACCACAGTACCGATAGTAAAAAATGTGTAGACTCTCACTTGATATCGGAGTTAAGCCTAGAAAAAGAGGTTTGTTCTGTGCAAGCCCTGAAGCAAAAATACAAGCAGCAACGGTTGGAAAAGCAGCAGAAAGCTTTGGCTAAGGCTAAGAAAATGCTCGATGCTAATTTAGGATCGAAAAAAGATAAAGCCAAAAGTAAAAAAGATGCTAAACTGGATGAGAGTGACCAAAAAATACACAAGGAACAGAAAGAGACGAAAAAGAAAAACTTAACGAGTGAAATAATGACTGACACTGGATATTCGCCAGACAACAAATCGATTGTTGTGAGGAAATCGGAATCCAAACGACCGGTAACGAGGAATTCGAACATGATGACTCGATCGGCCAAAGAAGAAATGGACAGAGCAGCGTTCGAAGCGTCTAAAAGAGCTTCCGAAGATCAGGCCGGCAAAAGAGAAAAACGCAAAAATTCATCCAAAGTGGAGCCACGCAGAAGCTTAAGGGAATCGAGGCCTAGAAGGCATTTTCTAGGTCTTTCCGACTTTTCGTCCGGAGATGATGAACCTCTATTAAAAAAAGCAAAGTCGAGTCGTGTATCTACCCCATCGGTAGCTTCGGATGACTCTTGGTCAGTCGGGCCAAATAAAAAGCGTTCAACGGCTTCGAAGAAAGCGGAAGGAAAGGGAAAGGGACGTTGTCTGCGATCAAGAAAAAAGGATGCGGGAAGTAGTAAGACGGTTGAAGAAGCGGAAGAGAAACCTGTTGAACGTACGGCAAGTGGAAGACCGAGTAGGAAAACAAAAGAGGCAGCTACCGTTTATTTGGAGTTATTGGGAAAGAAATTAATGTCGCCCGATTTGTTTGATGATGACGATGAAAAGGACGAAGACGAAGACGACGATGAGGACGATGTAGTTGTGGAAAAAGTGAGAAAAAGCAAACCGAAAAACAAAACTGTAAAGGTGAAAAATGTAAAAGTTGAAAAGAAACCTACGCCACCTAAAAGGAATACACGGGGTAGACGAGTTCAAAGAGAAATTGAATGGCACGAAAGCTCAACGAGCGAGTCTGATCTATCCTCTTCGAGTAGCGACAGCGACTCCTCGTCCGACTATAAATATCGGAGACCCGTTCAGGTCAGTCAGCGAAAAAAAGAGAAAACTGATGTGAAAAAAAATAAAGTGCAAGTTCGCAAACCGCAGGCAAAGAAAGAAGTCGCGTGCACGAAACAGAACGCAAACAGTGTAAAGAAAGCGACGAAATCAATCAAACCAAGTCCCGTTGCTAAACCCACGAAAACTACAGTGAACGAAAACATTCGTTATGAAATTCCATTAGGTTTGGATGATCACTGTAATTACACGAAGAAACCACACATTTTCATGTGTAAGCCAGTTAATGCGAAGAATATTAAAGAATCGAAAAGAAAAACAATAAAACAAATCAAACAAGAGGATTCTTCGTCGTCTTCAACTCCGGATAAAAGCGGATGTAGCCCCAGTTTAAATCGCGAGAAAGGTGGGCGATCGATAGCCGATTTTAGTGACAGTATATCCGAAATATTGAACGACTCTTGTTCGGAAATGCCGGAGTTGGATGATGGAAGTGTTCATGTTGGTGAAAGTACTTCTATAGCCGTGAAAGATAACATAACGAGTAACTCCGTGGCGATACAAGTCAATCTTGTGGACGACATATCAGACTTTGAGGATGAAATGATCGATTTCAACGGGTCTGAGTTTGGGAGTGAAAGTAGTTTGTCTCTTGAGAGGATCCTCACACCTTCGTATTTTAGTGAAGGTTTCACTGGATCGTCCAGGGGACGACTCGATTTACTTTTATGTCCGACTAACCAAACTGCAGACAGTCCTAAAACTGCCAAATCCACGCGATCTAGCGACGGTTCACTGCCTAATAAATGTCCGTCTCCGAACATAGTTGTTCCAACAACGCCGAAAAGCAAAGTGAAAACATCCACGCCGAAGCAAGAGACGAGTAAAGCTGAAACTGTTCAAGTTAAAAGGTGAGTAGGATTGCGATAAGAATTCTTTTTCTGACCGATAATATTTACTTGACTTATTTTTAGGAGGGGTCGTCCACCGGGATCAACTAAAAATGTTAAAATTGAGCCTGTTCAACCGAAACAAGTAATAACTACGGCGGCAGTTGATGAAACTGCCGTGTCGTTACTTGAAGCGCCAACGTTTACTCCTACTGAAGAGGAATTTGAAGACCCGATTGAATATTTTGAAAAGATTCGGTCGGAAGGAGAAAAATATGGCATTTGTAGGATTATTCCACCGGCGCCATTTAAAGTGAATTTTATTTCTTTAATTTAGATTTTTATTTTTGTTATTATCATTATTTTTGTTATTATCATTATTATTATTATTATTAATATTATTATTATTATTATTATACAATTCTGTTTTTTTTTTAGCCTGAATGCAAGATAAATGATGACATGAGGTTTTCAGCTCACAACCAGTACATTCATAAAATGTTTCACAGGTTTGTAGTGCGTTTCAAACTTAAATTGAGTTGTTTTAAACATTTTTCATAGGAGTGGGCCGAATGTACTTCGTATGGCAAGCATTCGTCGACATTTGGAGTCACAGGGTGGGAATTTGGATCAAGTTCCACTGGTAAGCATAGCACTTCAAAGTGTTGGTCGATCCAAATGAAATTAAATTTTTATTGTAGATTGGTGGTATGGAACTCGATCTTCCCAAACTGTACCAAACAGTCGAGAAGCACGGTGGTATTAAGGAAGTAATTGAAAAAAAGAAGTGGCAGAAAATTGCAGATGCGATGAAAATACCAAAATCTGTATATAATGCCCCATTTTGTTAGTTTTGAACGCGCTTAATTTGAATTTATTAATTTCTAGGCTCAGGATAGGATCACAAAGCTGTATGATGCTTACTGTAAATATTTATTATCCTACAGCATGTTGACAAAGGATGAAAGACAAAAATTGGAGCATCAAGTTCATTTAGAAAGACAGCGGAAAAAAAACAAAGGCCATTCTGATATTGATGATTGTGTTACAAAGGTTTTATTTAGTTACTGGAGTAATTTATCATAAATTTGCTAACCTTTCTTCCTGTTTTAACTAAGGGGCGTTCCATGTCTTTGAGCTGCTTTTACCGCATTGCGCGCAACACGATGGCAATGTGGTTCAAGCAGGAGCCCCAACCTGAAGAAGTAGAGGTAAATTTTTTTTAAAAATTAATAATAAATAAAGAACAATGTTTAATATTTATTATAATTAATTTTTAGAATGAATATTGGAAGTTAGCAACTGAAAAACAGGATCATGCCTGTGTACATGCAGGAAATATTGACAGCAGTGTTTACGGTTATGGATTTACTTCTAATAAAAGCAGTACATTTTCACGGTAAAATATTAAAACCAAATCCTTTGGTCGATTAATGACTAAATTTAAAAAAAATAAATGTTTAGACATCCATGGAATTTGAAAGTTCTAACGAATAATTCTGGAACGGTTTTACGAAGCATGGGCCCGATAATGGGTAAATTAATCGTCAAATAATTTGGGAAAAAAAATCTTTTTAATATATATTTTTTTTAAGGTGTAACAATCCCCACATTACACGTTGGAATGTTATTTACAACTGGGTGCTGGTATCGGGATCCTCATTGTCTACCATGGATTGAGTACTTGCATGCTGGAGCAAGTAAAATATGGTAATCGCGCACGAACATTTACAATAAGCTTAATACTTTCTTTTACTGATCGAAATTGAATTTTAGGTATGGTGTTCCTGCGAGTCAAAGTCAAGAATTTCGTAATGCTATGAAAAAGGTTGTTCCAGAGTATGTTACCAATAATCCTATTTGGCTAGCGTCCGACACAGCTATGGTAAGGATGCTGAATAAATTTATTGACTTTATTGTATATATATTTTGGGATTTTGCAGGTTCCTCCTTCTCAGTTAATTGCAAACGGAGCTTCTTTATGTCGCGTGAAACAAGACAGTGGTCAATTTGTTCTCGTATTCCCTAGGGCTTTTACTAGTACAATTTGTTGTGGCTATACAGTGTCGGAAAGTGTATATTTTGCTCATCGAGAATGGCTAGAGAATGCGGAAGATGCATTTAATGTAAAATCCAAACTTGCCCTTATTGAAAAATGTAATGAATATTAACCACTAGCAATTTTTTTATTTGCCGTAGGAGATTCGTGCCAGTTGCGAGCCACCTGTGTTTTCTCTGGAACGTCTTTTGTTTTGCATTGCATTAGATAACAGAAGTCAACTTGAAGTGTTACAAGTTATTCAGCCGGTCATGGAACAGATTAGACAGAATGAATTGACGTTAAGGAAAACACTTCACGACCTTGGGCTGAAAACATCGGAGCATTTACCCAATTCGGATGCTCGTGATGTTAAACGAAGGCGAACACGCAGCCCTGACGAAGATGAGGAATACGAATGTGACGTTTGCCGTGCAAACTGCTACGTATCCATGGTAATTTAAAATTTAAAATTTCTATTTTAAATTGTATTTTGAATTGTATTTTTTTTAATATTTATTTTTAGGTGGTTAATGCTGATGAAGACATTGTTTATTGTCTTAAACATGCCATTGAACATTTTCAAAAGAAGAAGAGAGATCTGAAATATTTCAAATTGCTGTACAGCTACGATCAGGTAATAACTAAATTCTGACAAGATTCAAAATGAATTTCAATTTTCGGAATATTTTTTAGGGGGAACTGAAAGAATTGGTTGAAAAGTTAGAGGATAAACTGGGCACACATAGCCACAAGAAAAGTAATAAAAAATCACCTAAGAAAAAATGATTAAATGACGACATTTGGTAAAAACGTTTTTACTACTCAGAAATTTATTATTATTATTATTAATGTGTAAATGAATGCTTGCTGTTGAAGCAACAATTTTCAAGGCTGTGATAATAAGGTAATGTCCGATTTCTTAGCTAAACATATTTTTAGTTGGTAAACATTTTTCACAAACCAGCAATAAGAAGTAAGGTAAACAAAATAAAAAAATAAAGATTTATATCAACTTTATTTTACATTAAAAATGCGTATTAGTAATTTAAAAAATTTGATCTGTAATCATTAAATCTATTTAAGAGTTATCACTTAATAAGTTGCAGCGTAGTTGGAGATTTCTTAGCATAATCTATAATTTTTGTATTTTTTCTTCTCTTCTTTTTGTATTTCAGATTTTTGATTTAATTTCATAATTTTTGTATATGGGTTAAGTTAGATGTACTTTAGTAATACCTACTGTACGTGGATTTGTTTAGATAAGAGTAACTTATTGTTTAGTAAAAACGATTTACATTTTAAATTAAAAACACTGTGGATATTATTTTTTTGTCGGGAAAGACGTGTTACATATTTTGATAAAGTTGAATCAGTTTAGTTCCGCTAAACCTACCTCACCTATTATTGGTTGTTTATTTTGGGGCAAATAAATGTACGGAATTCTACATCGTGTTGGTTTGTTATTAGATCAAGTCTCGTGATCATTGTTACAACATACTATTCTCACAGTAAAAGAAATTTTTTACTTCGTTCTGCTGATTATTCTCGTATTAACCAGCAAAATGCCAGCTATGCAGCGAATGAGGATGTACATGAAAACGGTGATTGCTAAGGTGAAGAAGCAGATTATAGTTGGAAAAGATCGGTTGACTGAATTAGCGCAGCAATATGAACTTATGGAGCAAACGCCGAAACCTGTGAATAAGGAGTCGTTTTTCTATAAGTATCCGGTTTTACGAGGAATGACCACTTACGCAATCATTTATCCAATTGCTAGTTTAATGCAACAGTATGCAGCTGGTGCTGAAGATATAAATTGGGTAGAGTGTATTCATTTTGCCTTGTTTGGTGGGCTTTGGTTGGCGCCGACCATGTATTACTGGTATAAGTTTGCTGATTGGGTATATCCTGGAGAGAGTATGGCAGCGACCCTCAAGAGAGCAGTTTTGGAGCAAGTGGTTTACTCACCTTTCCAGATTGTCACATTTTTTTATGGTACGCCGTTGTGGATTGTAAGTTTAGTGACTTGTCCGTTGTAATACTAACTAATAGGGTTTTGGTCAATTTTATTCAAGGAATGGGGCTAATTCAAGGACAGACGCGTGAGGATGTCAAACACGAAATAGAAGACAAGTTTTGGCCCACCTATAAGGTGGGCTGGGTCTATTGGCCCACTATCCAAGTTATTGACTTTTTTGCCAATCGGAGAAAAGACAGTTTGCCCATTATGGCACAACTTGTGCCTTTGATTGCGCCAATGGCTGCCTTCTGGTGGGGTTACTATTTGAGTCAAATGAAGAATGAAGTATGATTTGCTGTTCGTACGGAAATGTCGGTGTATTGGAATTGACCGGCTGGATTATATTGTAGATTCAAGCTCCTTGTCCTCGACCACAAGATTTAGAATCGGAAGCGAGGCAAAAGAAAGACTAAAGATGGGAACCAAAGTTCTGGAGAAGCCGAACAAATGTCAAAAAGGTCTATTGCCTGATTTTATTACCATTATTAACATATTTTATTGTATTGTAGTAAAATTGTTTCAACTCAATGTTTCTTTATATTGACAAATAAAAAAATTTCTGGTCTACCTTATGGTAAACGGGTATTAAATTAATTACTAGTTCTTTTGCCATTTTGGAAATAATTTTAAGAAAACACTGAAAGTTGATAGCAGGACTATATACAGTACTGTAAATTGCATGCTCTGCAATCCCAGCAATCACAGCTGCTAAATTGAGCACCAGGAGCAGTTAATGCTTCAACATCTTCAAAAATTGGAAATGGAAAATCCGCCCTTTTGCGTTAGTAATGAAGCTATATTCAACTTCCCTTTTCAAAATTTTTCACAACTCTTGAAATAGAGAACAAAAACATCTTATGCACTATGCACTTGGTTTGATACCTATAGTCTGTGGCTGATGCATTACACATGCCTGAAGTCAAGGCAAAAGTGTTGTGTCTATCCGCTCCTGGCGCATGTTGACTGGCGCTGTCGCGTGCAAAATTGCCTTCGTTGTGCTCGGTTATGCTGTCGAGTTTGTCTATGGTTTCCTTATAATAACTAATGATCCAGACTTCGGCGATTATGGTGAAACATTGTATCCATGGGACCTGTAATAGTGACACTAGATACAGTCATCTGCCGCACATGAAAGACGTAAGATTCATCCCATTCCCAAAACCAACCACAGAAATTGCTAGGCAACGTGCTGTCAAGTGGATTGCAGCAATCCAGCATCCTGGTTTCACACTGGAAAAGATAAAACGATCTACTTATTTATGCTCAAAACATTTCTTCGGTGAAAAGGGTCCCACGGTATTAAACCCTGACCCTCTGCCAGTCATAAGCAATGCGATCATAAAGGATGTAGTAAGTAAAAAGAGCGCCGTAATTTTGTCGGATAGAAATAATCAAAATTCATTTTCCAAGGACAAACCGCGGAAGACAAGCGAGAAACGATTTCGTACAGACACAACTCGACGATGTAACGTAACAAAAATCTCGGTGAATCAAGATCCAAATGCCAACACTTCCCGACAAGAAACTAAAATGCAAGATGCTAATTTTAGCTTTTCACTGGTCAGCGTGGCGACTCAGACTAGCGCTTCTCTAGTCAACATTGCGACGCAGACTAGAGAAGTAAAGAGTTTGATTACAACAACGCAGATGCCTGAAACTGTAGGGATACGGTCAGAAAAGGTAAGCGAATTGATGTGAGGTAAACAAATCGTAATTAATTTTATTTAGGAATCTCAGACAGAGTTTTTCACGCCGGAAAACATGTGCCAGTACGTTTCAAATTTCTGGGCCATGTCGTGGTTGGAAGGGAAAATGCAATTGGTTCATATAATTAATTCCATTGCCATTTTAATAATAACAGTTGAAGAAAAAACCAACGAATTCATTTGTAAAATAATGGTTCGTTCGAACGAATTGCCCCCCATTCATCCATTTTGGGAAGGAATTTCAGTGAAGAGTTTAAAAGACGTTCGGCAACTCTTAGCCAAAGCTGAGAAGTGGAATACTTGTACAAGTAGAGGCCAAGGGGAGAAACCATTTGTGCGATGTCAATTGTTTTCACCATCAAATGTCTGCAATCATTGTAAGATGACATTGAAGTATGCAAAAGAGAGGCGCAAACCAGTTACTCTCATGAAAAAGTACCAAAACATTCGCTTTTTAAATCGGGATGATCTCATTCAGCGTTTCCGTACTGTTTCGAAGAAATTACATGCTGTTAATCAGGTCAAAAATCGGTTAAAACTTAAGGTGAAAGAACTTACCAATAGTAAAGAACATTCGCTTTTGGAGAATGATAATTATGATTTTGGGAAAAGTTTATCTCAGCATGAAAACAGTGGACCCGATGAGTTATTACATTTGTTTTTACATCAACAATTGAAGGCGTCTTCCGTACGTAAACCGTCCGGAATGAAATGGCATCCACTAATAATAAAGTGGGCTGTACAATTGAAACAAAAATCAGCATCAGCTTATAGGGAGGTTAAAAATTCTGGATTTATTAGATTGCCGTCTGAGCGGACATTGAGCAGCTACAAATCAATCGTTAATACCACACAAGGGAGTTTTGATGGTGAAGTTGCAGAAAAACTGTAGCTTGAGTTACTGTAAGGAAATAATTAATGATTTCTGAATTAAAATTTATTTATATTTATGAATAAAAGTGCTTATTTATTTCATACGAAATATGGCTTATGTCAACCGTTTTTTGGGCCATAATTTTAAAAAAAAATTCGAAAAATATCTTTTTAATTTTTTTTTTTGTGTGTTTTTTTGGGGGAATTTGGGACTCTTCTCCTGCGTGAACCAACAAATCAGCTCCTACAGGGCCTGATTTCTACAATTTTGGTTGCATTTTCTAAAATTCACAAATTGGCTTGTGCCTAAACACGCCCCTGGTGAAAGCTTGGTGCGAAGCTTGGATTAGTTAGTTAAATCCAATAAACTAACAGCGCATTTTCACATTACTTTTTACACAAGATTAACTTGGGACAAATTATTAAATATAAATGAAATTGTCCTGTGTAGACTCGGGCGGAACGGCAATTTTTTCATCCTTTTCAGTAGCTCCATGCAGCGGCTAAACAATATCAATCAAATGCAGTAGTTAAAAAAAAATTGAAAATAAAAAAAATTAATTTGAAACCTACTTTTCTTGAAAGAGATGTATTTTTTGCAATTGTAGTTGATGTTGTCGTAGCAGAAGTTGCAGCGGTAACAATTTTGCCAGCAGTCGAAACTGCCACTGCTGAAGCTATGCTTGCTGGCAAAACTGAACCCTGCGGTTTGTCAGGTGGTTCTTGAGAATTAGCGCCATATTTCACATACTAAATTTAATAAAACAGCTGTAGTTACACTCTTTTAATACAAAACCGCAACATTACTTCGATCAAATGAGGAGGAAAGTCTTGAAAGTGAGGAATAGAAGTTAAATGCTGGCAGTACTGAGGATAATCTTTCAATCTGGATAATAAATTGTTTAGTCACAAACGTTTCAAAAATTCTCATGTACTATTTTTGCACTACTTGCCTGCTTTTAAATCTATCCAAGGCTACGATTCCAAAACAATACATTTTACTCGCATAAGGTTTCCTTAAAGCTTCAAATACAAACCGCAAAGCGTAGCCCAAAGCTAAATACCTGTTTACGTGGCTAAAATTAAGATCAGACCACTACATTGGTTATAAAACGGCGATATCTTACGTTACTAAGCCTTGTTCAATAATTCCTCCAAATAGCTGCGCTGTGGTTTG
>JAQIXU010000132.1:0-60984 GCA_034701245.1 Strigamia transsilvanica
GGTGTTTGTCGACTTTTTCTTCCCTTTTGGTCGTCGTAGTGATGTGAGGATCTTGAGGGAGGTCAAGGTGAACCACTTTACGCAGAAATGCTTCTCTAGACGTTGTCTACTTGTTAAAACTATGCGAAATATTCACCGGGGTAATTTAATTTGAAGAAAAAAATAAAATATTTTTAAAAAATTGTTTTGTGCCGATTTCGATTAAAACCGAAGAGGGTTGTGAATAATTGAAGTGTGGAGTTAACGAGCGTAAACATATTTTTTTTCTTCTCTCATTTCACCTGTAACGAGTTTGATATTTATGTCAGTTGAAAAATAATTAGTGTCACTAGGAAATGAATTTAAGTATTGTCTTTCCACGATGATAACATTTCGCGATATGTAGCTGCCATTTTATTTTATTTGAAACCAATAACGCTGCGATGTAATTGAAACCAGATAATGCAATGTGTAAATTAGTTTTATTTATAGGTTTGTACATAATCCGAATATAATCGAAATAGGTAGTTTGATTCGAGTGTGTTGACCCTGAGCAATGAGTCGTGTCGCTTTAACTCGCAACTGCTTTGCTTTAGTCAAGTCAACGGTGACACCAACCAGATTTTTTTTTCTTTCTTTTTTTTTAAAAACAAAAAAAATATTTTTATATATATAGAAATATAATTTTTCGAGATTAATTTAATTATTTCGTTGACTTTTTTCAGATCCGAAGGAAAATTGCGACTTCATTTCTACGAGACTAATGGTGCATTATGCCAAGAACATGCGGCTTTGCTAAAAACTACGCCAAGTTACGCTCCAAATACCGAGAGCCGTCCTCCGAAAACAACACGCTACAAGTACGCTTACAATTGCATTGTCGTCGTCATCATCTTCTCGAGCGAGCTGTTGAGAAGAAACCTGTAATCTCGGGCGTGAGGCGGTTCCAACTCAGTAGCTGTCTTAAAGGAAAGGCCCCGGTTGAGTGTCAGGTAGCCGAAACCTACTTATTTAACGTGAGAGTATTTTTACGTGATCTCATTTTCTTGTTACTTTACTTCCCGCACCACGAGCGAGTGAGAGAAAGAAAGAAAGAAAGAAAGAGGGTGGCGCTTTGTGCTTTTCTTTTGTTTTGACGAAAAATAATAACCAGTCTCTCTCTCTCTCGCTCTCTCTTTGCTGTTTTATATTCTTGTTGCTTCTATTGTGTTTTTTCTTTCTTTTTAAGTGTCCTACTTGAGTTGAATGAAAAGTCGTAGGAGAAAGATGTTTTAAAAAGATTTGTTTTTAGATTTACGCTTTTTAATCATCGGGATATGGATTTGAGTTTGAGTTTGCTCATTGCTTCCTGCTGGATCGATAATAAGCGACACAATAACCACCAGCTCATCAAAATTGACTGGGATTTTATTACTCAGTTTATGATTATGCCTTACATCTGCTAGAAGGATGTGGATTATGTTATTTCATCAGACTTTTCTTCTCTCTTTTTATTTTTTTATTTTATTTTTTTTATTTTTATTTTTATCTTCGTCGTTTGATTTGGTTTCGAGTCGCAGTCGCGTAATCGAACCGACATCTTTAAAATTTGATTTGTTGTTGAGTGTAATGTTTCGTTTAGGGTTGTTTGCTAAGCATTTCGATTCAATTGCGTTTAAATGTCGCTTTTTGCGAAGGGAATAAACACAAATTGTCATTTTAAAAAAAAATGTATAAAAATGAATAGTTAAAACTTTGGCTGGAAAATGGGGGACGTTAGACTCATATTCATATTAGAAATGAGGCAATAACAAGAGATGTTTGTGTTTTAAGCTAAAAATATATATTGTACCTTCGCGCGTCTCGTTTTGGGTGCTGCGTCGAGTCAGCATTTACATAGATAAATGGGTGGGTTTGTGTTTTTTTTTTTTTGCTCGAAAAAGAAGTAAAAATCTGTTGATGGCATGGCGGAATTGAACTCTGCCGCTTACGATCTCGCGCCTTCTTTTTGGAATTGATTCAAGTTGAGCAGCACTTGAATGGGCGAGTTGCCGTGCATGTATGATGACTATTGACGTGTTGGCTAGACGGAGAGGAAAGAAAGAAAGAAAGAACAAATTGCTGTATTTAATAATAAACTCGCCAGCAGTTCAGGAATAAAAGGGAGTCGGGTTTTAAAAATGGATTATTTTGTCACAGTCACTGGTTTAAATGTTTACATAAGCGGGTGATGATAGTTGCTAAAGTGTCAAGGTCCAATGGCTCAGAGTTCATTTGTTTAGATTTTTTGTCCCTCCGAGTTCAAATGTCAATATACATTTATATAAATATAAATATATATATATTTTTTAAACTTTTACTACAATTAAAAACAATTTTTAATTTTTAATTATTTTATTTTTTAAATTTTGTTAGGCGACACACAATAGCGGATCTTGTTTAATCTCGACTCAACAGGACCCTTAACTAAAGGGGAAGAGGATTTGAAGTTTTGTTTTAAACTCTAATATTCACGGTGGATTCTTCAGTTTCTGTGGAACTCCCTCTCGGAGCTTCGCGGTCACATATGGACAAAAAGAAACCTATCAAAAGGCCGCGCATGGACAATCCTCCAAGTAAGACGATTTAACGAGTTGGTGCTGAAAATGTATTGTGTTGAATAATGACTATTTAATGCTGGGAGATAATGATGTGGGCCAAGATTTAAAGAAAGGGGAAAAAAGTGAACTATAACTTTTGGTAATTGGAATTTTAATGCTAATTCTTTTCGCGATTATTAATCAAAATGATTTCACACTTGGCTTCGAACGAGACAGTGACCTCATCCTGCTAAATTATTCAACAGATTGCTGCTCTCTATAAAATTAAATGACATGATGGGATTGAGAGGCGCCTTGTTTAAAAAAAGAAAAGAAAAGTACAGGGCGAGCGAGTTGACTATTATTTCATAAAGTAAACAGCTTTCAATTTTATTTGAATAGTAATGGCTGCGCGCGGTCGATTCTTATTTTTATTTTTATTTTTTTGGAAACTTTACTTTACTTGACAATTATTTAAATGCAATTAATGTGGCTTCGGCGAATATTAGTTTTTAATTTGAAAATCAATAGTTTATTGGCAGTTTGACGTGTGGTTTGATAATCGGGGAGAGAAAAAAGAGATCGGCTCTATTAATTGCTAGCTCAACTGAATTGGTATTCCAATTTTAGAAAAAGCGTAAGGAAATGGAAGTAAGAAATCACGAATTTCTTGAATTAGAAGCGGCGCTCTCTTGGGGGTGGGGGGTTGGAAAAGGAAGTAATACGTCATATTCACTTTACAAGGAACGTAAATATGACGTTTTGGTTATCAGTTAGCTTGCGGAGTGAAAGGCCTTAATTGTATCGTATCACAAGCACGTGTTTGTTATTTTTGTCATAAGGTAAGTGGGAAAACTAATTAACGAAACACAAACAATGCTGTTAAATAATTATAAATTAATTCGCCATTACGGTATGTAATGACACGATTAATATAATGTTGACGCTGTTCGTTTTTAATTACAAAATGTTTTCATTCGGTTTATTAATTTGAAAACAGTTTGCGTTGGTTGTTTAAGCCTTTAACCGATGGTTAGTCGAATGGATAATCTGCTGAATAATCTGAATTCGGTTAAATTAGTTGTTTATTTTTATTTTAAAGTGGCAAATTAATTTATTAAGCACGTTGAGGTTTTACACATTGCCTAATGTTTTGTCGTTATTTTTCAGTTGGTGCTCGAGGACCTATAGCAAACGGCCCCATGCATACGCGACCATTGGTAGCTCTACTCGACGGTAGAGATTGTTCTATAGAGATGCCCATTCTTAAGGATGTGGCGACAGTCGCATTTTGCGATGCACAATCCACATCAGAAATCCACGAAAAAGTTTTAAATGAAGCTGTGGGTGCCTTGATGTGGCATACAATAACATTAACAAAAGAAGATTTAGAAAAGTTTAAAGCGCTTCGCATCATTGTGCGAATTGGCAGTGGCGTTGATAATGTGGATATCAAAGCAGCTGGAGAACTGGGTACGAATTGAAAATAGCAATTTCAAAATATTTTTTTATTAAACATTATTTTTGACAATGTATTTGCAGGTATTGCAGTATGCAATGTACCCGGCTACGGGGTGGAAGAAGTAGCCGACACAACAATGTGCCTGATTTTGAATTTGTACCGAAGAACGTATTGGCTCGCGAACATGGTGCGGGAAGGGAAAAAATTTCAAGGGCCCGAACAAGTGCGAGAAGCAGCACAAGGTTGTGCCAGGATACGAGGAGACACGCTAGGCATAGTAGGCCTTGGTACGCTACACGTTTTTGAAATAACGACATAAAATTGATTAATTGTTGTTTGCGTTTAGGGAGAATTGGTTCCGCAGTGGCACTAAGAGCTAAAGCATTCGGTTTTAATGTGATATTTTATGACCCTTACCTCCCCGATGGAATTGAGAAGTCACTAGGTTTAACACGGGTATACACACTGCAGGATCTTCTTTTTCAAAGCGATTGTGTCTCTTTACATTGTACGCTTAACGAGCATAACCATCACTTGATAAATGATTACACTATAAAACAAATGCGACCAGGTGAATAACGGCAAATGTTTAATTTTAATTTCTGAAATAATTAATTAATTGTGTTTTTGTTGATTTTTAGGTGCATTTTTGGTTAACACAGCCCGTGGTGGATTAGTGGACGAAAACGCTTTAGCTTCAGCTCTCAAGGATGGCCGTATACGTGCCGCGGCATTGGATGTGCACGAAAATGAGCCCTTCAGCATTCATCAAGGTACACAAAGTAATGACAATCTATATTTGTGGGTTTGTGCGTATTATTTGATTAATGGTTGGAATTGCGTTTAGGCCCCCTCAAGGATGCAGTCAACCTCATCTGCACGCCTCATGCTGCGTGGTACAGTGACGCTAGCTGCACGGAGTTGCGGGAGATGGCCGCGGGTGAGATCCGACGGGCGATCGTGGGCCGCATCCCGGACAACTTGCGTAACTGTGTGAACAAGGAATACTTTGTGAGCAGTGGCTACAGTGAGAGCAACGGCGCCATGTACAACTACAACCCGATTGGCGTGCCACATTCCACCACACTCGATCCGCACCCAGGACCGCCTGGGGGAATACCGACTCCTCACTCGCAACCACACAGCACGTTGCAGGACACTCCAAATCACATGCAACCAAAACCTGAAAGCAGCGAGGTGCATTAGCTCCTTTCCCCTTTTTATATGCATTCCTGGCCCCCCATTCAAAAGTTTCCTTCCTTTCGTAATATAAGCCTTGTTCTGGCCTCACGATCAACAGTATTACACTGAGCAAAAAGAAAAAACTAGAGAAAGAAGAGAATTAATGGGGAAAAATAGACATAATCGTTACATCTTTCTGTCCTCTTATGTTGTTGGTGCACTACAAGCTTCACATTACAGCAAAGGAAAATTGAAGAAAAAAAAGTAAACAAAAAATCGAAAAAAAAGCATATAACAAATATAAAAAAAAGATAAATAAAAATCGCAACGCAGCTGTGCGTGATGTCCATCCAGAAAATTGTCAACTTTGGCCTTAGAGAGTTTTTAGAAGTTTTGGTTTTGTTTTTTTTTTTCCTTGATTTTTTTTTTTTCTTGATTTTTTTTCGGTTTTTGTTTTTTTTTTCTTGATTTTTTTTAAAATTTGTGTGTAGGTAGTTTATAAAAAAGTTTTTGACTTGTGAAGAAGAAAAAAGTGAAAAGAAAATATGAAATTTTATTGGCAGTGAGAGGAAGGAAAAAAAGTTGAATATTTTTTTGTTTCCTTCTGTCGAATATTGCATCGGGTAAAACATTTTTCATTGAAGAAAAAAAAAAGCAGAGATGAACCACTGAAAACAAGTGTATTCGGAATAATTTTGGAAGAAAGAAAAAAAAGAGAGTTCATTCACTGCATTTAAAACATAAAAAAAATGTAATTGTGCATTAAGAAATCACTTAACGTTGTTTGTGAATACACAACTGCTGTGGAAAGTGATTGTGAGGTGACTGTAGAGGAATGGAATTTCCGACTTAGGAAATTTAGAAAATCAAATTAACATTTCGACTCATCATTTTTGTTTTATTTTTAATTTTTGTTTTATTTTTGCTTTTTTTTTGTGCATTTTATGATTTTTGTGAGCACCACGTGATCAGTGCCCCTCCTTAACAGCGTAGGAAAACGAATGGATGGAGAAAACGACTCGGAAGATATGAAAATGTTCCAAACTCGGCCTCTTGTAGTTAGAAAACAACGGTTCAGACGTATTTTTTACCAAAAAGATTGATTTCTAATTGTTGTTGTTGTTTTTTTGGTTGGTTTTAAGAATTTTGTAAATTTGTGTGTGCATTTTTTCGTTTATTGGTTTTTTTGTTTGTTTTTTTTAGAGGCGGGGTTAAATACTAGACAGTTTGCTTCAACCAGCATTTAAGACACACGTGTGTTCATGGCTTTCTTTCTGTTTGTGCATTATAGATTAAATATTCCTAGACAATTAACATGTTTTGGTGAGCGATTTATTTTAGTCAGTTGCATGATTTATTAATACACGTACAGCATTCATCTGTCCATGTACCAATTTTATTCCCTTTCAAACCTTTACAAATCGTAGTGCATACAGTCTATTTTTCTGAGAAAAAATGTTGACATTTTTCTACCCAAAGTAGATGAAGGTAATTTAACAAAATAAAATAAATGAAAAGAGAAAAAAAAAATATGAAAGAAATCATTAGTTTTTCGCAATCAGATTCTAAATATTACCTTATATATCTGAAACATATCTTGCTCAGAAAATCATTCCATTTTTTAATTTGTTTGTTTTATTGGATTCGTGTTAGTCTCGATGAAATTGTCCCCTTCCAAGTTACTTAAGTGGCCATGGTAAATAACTATTATGTGCATTGATGTTGTGTTAATAATCATAGCCTAAATGGAATGATTGATTTGAGAAGGTCAAGCAGATGGAAGTGTACGAAATGGTAATAAGTCGTTGAAATTGTGATGTTTCACTGCTAAAATCAATTTTTTTGTTGGTATATATAAGTCAAAGTTCGAGGAGGAAGGTGAAAATTTGAATTTTCTGGACTGTCAAATTTCTCTTCCTTTTTTGTTTTTTAGTTTTGATTTTGTTTGGTTTTTTTTTTTAAATTTTGTTTTGTCCAGATATTCTTTAGGCTCAGGTTTCTGGCCGGTATCATGCAAAATCCATTGTCAATATATACATTTTTTGACATATTTCATCAGTGGAAGAAGAGTTTAAAGAGAGATGTAATTCATTTTATAAAATGAAATGTGTAACAAAATACAAAAAAAGAGAGAGAGAGAGAGTAAAATTGAATTATTAATTTGAAGATTATTTAATTGTTTAGTCAAAGATAGTTATCTTGAGAAAAATCGATTTGTAAAACCTTTTTTTTACCTTTGAAAATCAAAGTGCACCCCAGGGAAAATCAAACGAACCAAAAAGAGGCTGATTAGAAAAGTATTAGTTTATTATTGCAAATAAAAGAAAGGAAAGAAAAATAAGGAAAGGAAAAACAACCCAAAAGCGAAGTGCCATTTTATGTAGTGATTTTTCTTCTCTTTCTTTTTCTTTCTTTTTTTTTATCGCGAGAAAAATTAAATTGGCATATGAAACTCTTCTTGGTGACAAACTAAATACGGTAAAAAAAAGGTGCACAATTATTATACCTGGTAAAGCACTATTCGTTTTATCAATTTTCTGTTTAGACGATGAAAGAAAAAACTTCAATGCAACCTGGACTTTTTTCAATTTGTAAATTTTTATTTTTCCTTTTCTTCTAAAGTTTTTATTTTTTTTTTTGCTCTTTGGAAATTGTGATTTGGGATGGTTGCGCTATAGTTATAAATTATAAAAGAAGAAATGCTGCGTTTATTTTTTCTTTCTGTAATTTTTTAATTGTTTTCTTTAATTTTTTCTTTTTGCCAACAGCGTGCCCAATCTGTCACTATTCTATAATTTGTTTTTTGGGCTAAAGTTTAAAAGGGAAAAAGGAAATTGTTCTGTGAACATCACATTTGCAGTTTTTGTTTTTTGTTTTTTGATTTTATTTTTTAGCAGATTGTATATGACTGGGTAATTTCCTACTTAGGTGATTTGTTTTTAACCGATGTATTGGGAATTGTTTGCTTTGAAAGGAAATGCGTGTACTTTAGGGGGAAGTGTTTGTGTTCAATCTGGTTTATACTATTATAGTTTTAATACAATATCTGTTCTTACGTAGTGAAAGAGTTTGGTTGAATAATTAGTATTCATTTATTTTAATTTTATCAGTTGTTTTTTTTTATTTCTGATTTTTTTCGTTGTCTCTGCAACTATCTCAAAATTAATTTGGAGGGGAAAGAAAACAAATTGGCTGTTTTTATTTCAAAGTGATTGTTTTCATTTTGTTTTTAGATGTTTCCTGTTTTTAACTTTTGTTCATTTTTTTAAACTTAAGTAATACTCTATTCAATTGCTGCATGTCTGGAGGAATTATTTCACTTTTTATACCGGAGATTGGTGCCATTCAGAGCGAATTGGGGGAAAAAGAATAGGTCTTTTAAACAATATTCTGTGCTTTTCACTATCATTTTACGGCTGAATAATAAATAAATAAAAATATAGGAGAAAAAAAAATGTTTTGTGAATACATTTAATAGGAACTGAGATTTGTTTGTGGTTCCTCGTCATCAATTTCTTCCAGATTTTGTCAAATGTTTCTTACTTGAAAGCTTAAAAAAAAAGGGAAGAAACATTTTGTGTACATTGTTGAATGCAGTCAGGTGATTGATTATCTGTTACTATGCCGTACTATTTTTGTCATAACACGAACTGTGAACCAAACCATGCTTGTTAGTTTAAAATATTACATGTACGACTGGTATTATGGGAGATGCACTTTATATCTGATTTTTTATTGTACAGTTTATTATTTTTTTCTTTCACATTAATGTTTGAAAGTGAAAGTAGCCATTTAAACAATACGATATGCACTAACGATTAGATACAAATTGTTTCTCCTCATTACCTACCTCCAGCCATGCAGCCTGACTGCATCCAATCAGTTGCAGAAACAATTCATAGCCATCATCTTTGTGTGAAGAGTGTTGATAGTTCAACCTGCCCTTCCCTGATCCCAAGCCCCACCATTGTGCTAACTTTGTATCCCGTTTTGTAGATTTTAGCCGTTTATCATCCAAAATTGCGTAGAATAAAAAAAACTGACTGTAGCTCTGATCTTCCAGTGATAAAATTTGAAATAAAAGCTGCTATGAATAAAAGTGTGCTTATTTTAAGAAAGAAAAAGAAAATCAATTAACCAGTGGGTTCCGGTTTAACATCTCAAACCTGAAGCCATGTATCAGCTTTTTTTCATTTGTTGATTAAAAAGAATTAAATATTGTAAACTTTTTGTTTTTTTAATAGTTACATACAAAAATCATTTATGTTACAATGGAATCGATTTCTGTTGCTTCAATAGACGTCGAAGTAGACTCATTTGCTTGTTCATTATTCTTTTTCAAATCATCTTGCTGTACGTGAGAAAAACAAAATATGTAATAAATCCTCTTTAAAACATTCACTGCTTAAAATATACCTCTTTTTGTTTCAATGAGTAATACATTTTTCCTATAGTACTTAACGTTTTTGGTGCTGATGGATCCCTCAAGTCGTAAGTATGCATGTTTAGAGTAGACAACCAGTTCAGCATACTTAAAATGATAATTAAAGACAAAAAAAATTAATTAATACTGAAAAAGAAACAAAAACAAAACTTACGATTTTTCGCTTTTTTCCGTCTTTACGATAGTTGGAAATATAAATTTTTCTTTAAATTTCATGATTTCCTCATTAAATTCGTCCCAAACTAATGATTCGTGCAATCCATCGCTCCCGTAACGTTTATTGTAATAATCGTAATGAACCTGTAAAACAATATTCAAATTTTTTTATAACGCCACTTCAATGTACCCGTATTCTATTTACCTCTTCTAGCACCAGACCCAAACCTGGAGCAATTGGTATGTCAATTCTCCATGAACACCAGGCTTTAGTCAGAGTATCCGACAGGCAATGACCTCGAACAATTGCGATCGCCAGTCCTACCATTTTCCGAATTTGATGCAACATAAAACTTTGCCCCTTTACCGTAATTACCGCCAACTCAATTCCATCCTGTATAAACGGTTCTCCACACTAAAGAAACAATAATATAAATGTCAATAAAACTCAATTTTAAAGCCAATTATTTCCTACTTTAAATTCCATAATGTAACGCTGGCAACTAGCATCATCAGCTGACCTAAAGTGCAGAGTTGTTTTATGCTTTTTGTACGTTCTTGGTTAAAGCCTACGTGACGGCTGGGTAATGAGTACATACGGAAACGAATTAAACTTACCTTCCAGCAGTAAAATTGTGAAAATAATGCGAGCCCTTATACTGGCTTAAAATTTCGTTCACAGAAGTAATTACTGATTCAGATACACGGTAGTTCTCATTGGTTTCCTTGAAAAAAAAACTATCTGTTACATCCCCGCACTTAAATGCTTTTATTGTAGCAATTTACCTCTTCTAAAGGTGCAAATGCAAATGTAGGAAGTGTGTATGAGTACGTTCTAGCATCGCACGCTGTTTTACAGTTGAAGTTTCCAGTAACTCTCTTACAACCTAAGTATAGAAAAATTAATTAAATAAATGTAAAATAAACACAAAAATATTCCTACCCAGCACGCGAATTTGTTCCGGTAAATTCTCGTTTATCTTTTCCACCAAGTTGTCGATCAATGCTGATTTGAGTGAGACAATTTGCCTAGCAGCTGAGACGCCTTTGTCGGTTCGACACGATCTTTGAAATCGACAATACTGCGGTGTTTGGTATTGATCTGGATAAATTGCTCCAGCTTTCAAAAGAGATTGTAATAAATCGTCCTCGATCGTTTTTACTCCGTGATTCCTATAAATTGAATATAATATTTAATTATATTTAATAAACAACGTGGACGTTTACCGAAACTAACCTCTGCATTCCTAAATACCCTTGACCAGAGTACGCCATTAACAAAGCAACCATTTTACGTTTAACTCTTGCTTCTTTAACTTCTTGTTTGTCTCCATCCTAAAATACAAATTAACAAAGTTAAATCATCTTGAAATATGGCTTTTGTTGTTAATTTTGATACCTCTGGATGATCCCCGCTGTTGTTTACGTCAAGTTTAATTCGCTTAGCAGCGTTTTCTTCGTTCGTGCTGGAATCATTCTCACGTTTTGATGCTACAGCTGCGTTTGTTTCTGCTTCTGAACTCATAGTGGCAGATGTAAATGACTTTTTTGTGAACCCCAGTAGGCCTATGTCATGAAAACTCGTAGCAAACCGCTTCAATACCGCTATTACTATTACAAATAAAACCAGATTTTTGAATCTTTGAAACTATGTGCTCCACGCGTAAATAACAAATCATTAGGTTCGTTAACGTAAACAACACGTGGAAGGAAAGCGGCTCAGTACCTTCGCATTGCATGCGGGCCAATACAAGATTTGTTCTTCATTAGTGGTTACTTCCATAAAACAACCCAAGAGGGCAGTAGATTTCAGCAGACGTGCCTGGATCGTGGAAATGAGCCAAAAATATCAATTCCGCTAAAATATTTTTATTTTTTTTATTCTTCTATAATATTGTTTAAGTTTAATATTTATTTGAAATGAAAAACTTAAAAATAAATTCATTAAAATCTTGATTCCTCATTTTGCTTTGACTTATTCTACGACATCTCCAGAAACATCTCCAATTGGATCTATAAAATCGTAGGAATGGTAATGCAGTCTGCATAACCATTTCAGCATGCTTTACGTCTAAATTAAGAGAAAACACTATCAAAAATACACGACTAGTCCTCGCAAACAAAAAGGATACGATTTTTCATTTTTTTCTGCGTTGACTAAAGTTGGAATTATGAAATTTTGTCTGAATTTGGAGATTTCGTCGTTAAATTCATCCCAAATTAATGGTTCGTGAAGTCCATCACCCCCGTACCATTTATTATAGTAATCGTAATGAACCTTTGATGAAACCATCAAATTTAAAATTTAATTACGCTAAGTGACTGCATTTTAGTGAAATTGTTACTTCTTCTAATATTAGCCCGGGTGCCGGTGCAATTGGTATGTCAATTCTATTTCTACTCCATGCTTTGGTCAATGTATCTGCAGGACAAAAACCTCGAACAATTGCAATCGTAAGTCCTATCATTTTTCGAATTTGATGAAGCAAGAAACTATTCCCTTTTAGTTTAATGACAACAAACTCAATTCCATCCCTTACAAACGGCTGACTGCACTAAAATAAAAGCAAGTGTTATTTTTTCTCTTTTAATGAATAATTTGAATTATACCTCACATTCCATAATTGTCCGCCAGCAACTACATTCATCCGCAGACCTAAAGTTAAATGAGTTCAAATTAAAGTATGCATTTTTAGGTTTAAAATTATAAAATAAATTACTTTTTTGCTGTAAAGTTGTAAAAATGATGGGTACCCTTGTACTGGCTTAAAAATTGATTTACGGATCTAATTACTGAATCAGAAGCACGATAGCTTTCATTTATTACCTTTAAAATGTTATTAATAATATTTATTAAATGTGTACTGTTTTGTAACTTGTGGTAAATACTGTCACCTCGGTTTGTCGCCGCTGTATTTCATTTTACCTGGTTTATTTCAAAGCAGTAAAAATTTTTTTTGCTACATATGCAGAGGCGGCAAAACGAGGCGGTACAGCAGTTCGGTTTTTGCTATTTTACTTCAGTATAATGTGCAAATGCAAACGTTGGAAGAATATAACTGTATGTTCTGGCATCACATTGTTTGTGAGAATCAAATCCTGCTGTAACCGTTTTGTAACCTAATTTTAAATTTTAAAAAAAAATGTTTACAAATTTAAAATCACCAATAAATTCTTACCTATGACGCGAATTTGTTCTGGTAAGTTTTCATTAAGTTTTTCGACCAAGTTATCAATTAATCCTATTCTAATCGACACAATTTGTTTGAGAGCCGAAACCCCTTTGTCTGTTCGGCTGCATCTTTGAAATCTGCAATAGTGTGGATTTTCAAATTGCTCTGGAAGAATTGCTTCAGCATGTAAAAAGGATTGAAGTAAATCCCCCTCTATAGTTTTGTTCACCGAACTCCTGTAATTGATTTTTTTAAAACTTACGACAAACAATACATTTTTGTAAAAACATTATTAAATATGTTCACCGTTGCATTCCAAAATAACCTAAGCCAGAATATGCAACCAGCATTGCAACCATTTTGCGTCGAACTTTTGGTTTGTATATTTCCTTTAAAATAAAAATAAAAAGTAATAATTTATTAGGACCCACATTTAACAGCAATAGCTATCATTTCAACAGTCACCTTTTGATCGCTTTTACATCTGTCTTTTTTAAGTTTAGCCCATTTTTCTGCGATGGAATTCGTTTGTGTACTACACCTAAATGGGATAGAGCACTGCGACTTGTTTGTGATGTCTTGTAGACACGAGCTCGCGCCAATTCGCCTCAACATTACTATTTGGAAAAAAAATCAAACGTTAGTTTGCAAATTTCCAAACATTTAATTCATAAAAGACGTACAAAACATAATTTCTTAAATAAGTACAGGAACTTCGAAGGCGAAAGCATGAGCAGCTTCCTAACGTTAAAGATTTGTTCTAATGCTAGCGAAAGAAATCAGCGTGGAACCACGGGACGAGCATGGGTGAAACCCGGGACTTTCCAAACGGTAATTCAATTTCATACGCTTTTATGCTGCATTTCCCATGACACTTTGTGCTAAAATTCTCATTTCACGAGTGTCGTGTAAAAAGGTTAAACATTTTTTTAAAAAATGGCACGTTTTTTATTAACTTTTATTCAGTATAATAATTAATAACATTGGGTATTTGTACAAAATGGTATGATTCGACAATTTTAAAATTCACTGCAATCTAAATGTCCTCTAAAATAAACATCACAAAACTACATAATTAACAAAAGAATTTATATGCCGCCCAAAGCGCACTCTTTTCCTTGCAATTGCAAATCGAACAAATACTCCGCCATCATTCCTTGCTTGTTATCGTGTCGGCTCTTGTGGGTATTTATCATCAACTCCATTGTATTAATATACCTCTGCAACACGCGGATAGATTCAATTTGCTCGTCCAAAAACTCCGATTCCAAAAAATCAGTCAACTACAAACAAAAATCAAAATATTATCACATAAAAACCCATACAATGAGAAAAAAAAGGACAAAATGGACAAAAATCTTACAGCCCCATCGCCAGAATCTGTAGCAACCTTGTGGATATCAACTAACAAATCAGTCACTTTGTTTTCCATCTTTATGGCCTCTTGTAACGCTTGAAGGCCGGTCTCCCAATTATAGTTATCAGGCATCTATAAAATCAATTATCTCGTTATCAAAGTTGCACACATCTTGCAGGTATACTATGAACTTTGATCGATTACTTTGATGTTCAATCCTGTGATATGGGTTCCACGTTTGTTGAGATAATCACTTATTTTCATCGCGTGTTCCCGTTCTTCTTCAGCATTCTTTCTGAAGAATTTTGCAAAGCCCGGCCTGTCGTGCGCTTCGCTGTTGAAATGGGAACCCTATTGACAAATTTAACAATTAAATTGAATCGTCTCAATTGCGCGTTTTATTTAATTACCATGGCCATATAGACGAGACTGGCCCACATTTCATGACTGACTTGGGCATTAAGCAATTGCGCAGCTTCGTCGCGAAGTTTGTTTCGGTTTTTAATCAAATCTCTTCCTTCGTTTTCATGTTTTGGTACTGAAACAAAAAGTTTAATGTTCAGAATTGCGTCAGTCGCAAAAATGAAGTTGATCAGATACATTAACCTGCCTGTTAAAACCCAGTGCGACACATCCTGTCGCAATATTATGAGTCAGATTAGGTTTTCCTGACGCAAGTACACTTTAAAAACTTGATAAAATCACCTGTTTCTGTATTGGAATTTTATTTTTATTTAGTTTTTTCCAATTTTCCAATTTTATTTCAACAGAACGGATATATTTTTTTTAGGTGCGATCTTTCAATTGCATTGTATTACTCTTATCTATGACATTGTAGCGATTATAATCACAAGAATTTTTTCACCCAGAATTAATCACATTTATATATAGTGTAAATGCTGAAATTTCAACTATCAATTAAAAGACAAATTTTTAAAAAAAAATGGTTTAAAATGTACAATTTTAACTGTAGAAGAAGAAAACTAATAAAAATAAATATTTTTAAACCCAACTTTGGTTTGTTGTCATACAATTAACTGCAAGATTCAAGTTTCTATGTTGTTGTTTAAGTTTTCTTTTACTTTTAACAAAAATTGTGCAAGCACTCAATATTCCTTAGCACGCAAGGTCATTCGTCGTACGAAATTGTGTCTAAACCTACTACTTTTTTCTCAAGGACAAACTAAATAAATAAATAACCATAAAAATTATATACCCACCGAACTGAGGGGTGGCAACAGCCAGAATGAAACATGTAAAGACGACACTTCTGTAGAGTTTTTCCATAACGATGTTCATCCTGTTGCAGTGATGTCTCTTGAATAGCAGTTGACCTCTGATGGATAAGAGGTGCTCAACTCAAAAGGATCAAGATGAGCCTTTGCACTCACTGGTACAGAAGGCAAACACTTTTTCTAATATAACTCTCTTATCTGACTCAGCTGACTCGCAGTCTCACAACAACCAAAACTTATCACGAGGTTTGAGGTCACGTGATTTAATTTTTTTTTTGAAAAGTGACGGTGGGCGGAGAAGGGAAACTGAAATCAAGATTTCTGGACCACTCACAGACGGCCATCTACGTAGCGCAATTTGGACCAATGTCTTAGTTCCTTGTTTAATTACGAGTTCATTATTTTGGGTGAATTGTTGATGCAACAGCGGTGATTTCCCGCATTCGTGAGTTAAGATATTTATTACCGAGAAAAATGGGAAAAACCCTTATCAATGCTTTAAGAGACATTAAAAAAATCTTTTTAAGAGTAAAATCATTACGACTGTTTACACGGTTGCAAAATAAAATAAAATGTTAGAAGTAGGACAATACCGTAAATAGCACAAGTTGAATCGATAATTTATTATTTGTAAAGTGTCAACACGCGAGTCCAATAAATTTCATGTTTTCAAATCATTTTATTTCTACGGAAAAAAAAATGATCGCAGATATGCGATAAACATTCTATGAACGCATGTTGAAATGCCACAAACAAACGAACAACACTGCAACAGGCTGTACCCAGGCACAAGCGATATTCTTGGAGTTTTGTCTGACGTCAGAATTGACGTCATTTATCAACGCAACCCATGCGATTCGCGCATGCGTTGTCAATTATATGCCTCATCGTTTTGCAGCATTAAGCTCCGTGATATGTTACTCATTTTAGCTTTTTTTTGAATGTATTACAGCTGTGATTTAGCGCTTCAGACGTTTAGGATCTCAAACAGTTAACATTAAAAATGTACTCCATAAGAAGATGGTTGTACAAACCAAAGGTAAGTTGGCATCAATTTTTCAAACAACCACGTCCTACTTAAATGCATAGCTGTATGTGTATAACATAAGCCTAATGAAATTGTACACCATTTATTTCACTCTGGTGTGCTGAGAGTGGCTCCACTTTGAATAACAAGAATCAAGGTTTACATTTTTCATTTCAACTTAAACATTTAGCGAGTCGATGAATTTTTTCGCGGAAAGATAGAATCGGGCCGGGATTAAAGTCAAAAAGGTCGTTTTATATCAGGAAAATGTCTAAATGTTCATTTCTAGACTTGAAAATACAAAAAAGTCATTTGGGGTTGTTGAAGGTGTCGAATAAAACATTAAAAAATGAGTACGAGACAAAGCCGTAATGGTCTGGTTGTTTTGTTGTCGTTGTTTCATCCAATTTCATTTTAATGAGTGTGGTGTATCATTTAATTGAACAGGGGGTCATTGTTCTTGTTTATTGTGTTGGTGGACAGGTGAATGAGTGTGGGTGTCATATTAGATCCAAGTTCAATTTCCAGGGTGGACACAACAGGTTGAACTTCCTGTTTTCTATAGGTTATCACCTTTTAGCTTTGTTATGATTCAACAGTTTGGTGTAGTGCATGAATCATGTCGCGTTTTGTTTGAGAGATTTTTGGTGAAAAGAATCAGGAATTGAAAAATTCGAGAGAGAGAGAAAAAAATCAGAACAAACGTGAAATAGGACACTGACCAAGTGACCAGTACCTTAACTAGGGAATTTTTAATTTTTACTATATATATGAAGGAAAAATAGAAAAAGAAATTATTGTTTTCCTTTTCCTGGTGATTTTTTTCCTTTTTTTTGAATTTGCAAATGGAATTTTTGATTTGTGAATGATTCACCGTTGAAAGATAAAGGAAGAATATCGTTAAGTATTGATGTATGAAATGGGTCAAGGCACGGTACAGCAGTTATGTGCGCATTCAGATTACCTTGTTTGCTGGCCTATTTTCTCATTACAGGCTGTTTTTTAGGCACTCAACAGTGATAAAAATGAATTTTATCATCATTTCTTGCTCTATTTTTTATTGGTACATTTGGAACTTGACGTGTTGTTTGTTATAATGCCTAATTCGACCGCTAGAGTGTCGGATTTTAAGCGTTGTTTGTTTGAATAATGAATTTATTATTGCAGAAAGACGACAATTCTATTTTAGCGCAATTTTTCTACGCTGACGAAGATTTAAATTACGTAGCGGCTGAATTAGACAGCTTCGATGGGCGGAAAGATCCCGAACGATGCACTCAGTTAGTCAATCAGCTACGTCAATGTCAAGATAAGGTAAAATCGTAAAAATATTTATTTCCTTTTAAGTTTTGTAAATAATATTAATGACATTTTAAATTATTTTTTTTTAAGGTGTTGAATATTTGCAATCAAATTATGGAAGATATTATTTCGGATCAAAGAGCGAATAGAGATTTTCGAGTTAAGTTCCCGGATGATGTTCTTCAAGAGAATCTTGCGGGACAACTCTGGTTTGGAGCGGAGGTAAATAAAAATTTATAAATCCTAAAATTTGATAATTAATTTTTATTAATTTCATTTAAATTTTCTAGTGTTTAGCTGCTGGATCCAGTATTATGAACCGAGAAGTCGAAAGTGCTAGCATGAGGCCATTAGCAAAAGCGTTAACAAAAACTTTAGATAACTTGCGAACTTTGTTACGGGAGCAGTGTCTGAAAAATCCAAGCTGTTATTCTGATAAAGTAAATATTATATCTGTCGCTAACGTCGTGTTGACTGTTATTTCATTTTTTTTTTTTTTTTTTTTTAAACTCAAGATCAAGGATTCTTTAAGGGTTTTTGACAGATTATTTGCTGAATTTGAATTGTGGTGCGTATCTATTCTCGATATTTTTACTGTATAGTGGATTAATCATTTTATTTTATTTTATTTAGTTATGTCAGTGCAATGGTTCCAGTGAAGACGATGCACGAGTATGACATGCAGCAAGATGTCATTGTGCTATTTTCAGAAACATTACATAGGTAATTACGATAATAATAATTGAAATGTTATCGTGTATAGCACATCATGTATTTTAATAGAGCTTTGGAAACTGGGCTTATATCGCAAGAAATGGTGGACGATTATGATCCTGCGTTAATGTTTACAATACCTCGACTCGCAATTGTTTGGTACGAAATTGAATGTAATTAATTAACAAACCGAGATTAATATTAAATTTTTTTTCCTTTTATTTTTAGTGGTTTGCTAGTTTATCCCGAAGGTCCGTTCAATGTAGACGGTGATCCGAACGATTTGTCAGAAATGTACAGACCGTTTCAAAACCTGTTAACAAAAATTCGAGAATTATTGTGGACGTTAAACAAAGCGGAGCTTTATTTGTTGGAAAAAACATTGTGCAGTGTGGAAGATCCAAACGGTTTGAAAAAAAGTAATAATTCGGAGAAAGAAAACGTCGCTTCGTTGGACGAAGAAACTAACGATAACACGTACACATCGCTGCTGCCAAATATAGAACATTACGTCGAGAAGGTGTGCATGGATTATCCTAGTTGTAAACAATTCATTCAAGAGTTCTACGATTATAATTTCCCTTCGACCTGCGACGCTATCAACGAATCGCCGGCCGAGGACGAGGCTGCTGACGTGGCGGACGATGACAGCGATGAAAACGACGAGGACGACGAAGATGAAGACGAAGCCACGGAAGTGATAGTTGATTCTGAATCTGGAGACGATTTGACCGCCCTACAGGAAAGTCTTTCGGACGCACTTACCAAAGTGATTGATCGTTCGGACACCCACGATTCCGGATTACACAGTGATACGTGCAGCACCAGTTCCTCGGAACAGATATCTGGTGTCGATACTACCTCTAATGATAATGCCTTAAGGGAGGAAGCCACTAATGTCGTTTCTACGTTGCTAGAAGAAATTATCTGCAAGACGGTTTGTAATGAGCATCACAGACGTTCACCAAAGATGTCCAAGACAAACTTAAGTCTGGTGAATGAGCCTGAGAAAAAATATTCTAGTCCTGGTCGCTCGCCCAACCCTAAAAGATTGCGGGGATTCAGTGAGTCGTGCAGTTCTTCGCCTCGCCGCCACTCGTGGGTGAATGCAGGACCAATTCGTCCAATGAAAGTCACTTGTTTGCGAGATCCAGTGGAGTGTTCATCTTCTTGCTCAAGTTGCCAAAGTATTGCATCGTCCGATTGGGATTCTGAAAGGTTTTTAAAGATTTTTTTGAAATTGGTTTTTATGAATTAATTATTTACAAATATTGTTGTTTAGCTGCAGTAGTGACACGAGTTCGTATAACTCCGATTGCCAAGATGATGAGGAAATCGCCTTAGCTATTCAAGCGGCTGAAATAGCAACCCGGAATAAATTGCGGGGTCGATTTTGTAGTACTGAGGACCTTATTCATCGGCTGTTTGTTTGCATATCTGGTTGGTGTTTGTGGGTAGCTTTGAAAATTTGGCAGAAAACTAAAATTGATTTAATTTTTAGGCGTCGCTGATCAATTACAAACGAACTATGCAAGCGATTTGCGCAACATTCTTAAATTTGTGTTTCAAATTAATTGCTCAGAATCAGTCATTTCATCTTCATCCGTAACACCCGAGACATCAAACCGCACAATAGACAATTCACATGTCAATGATGGTAGAAGTTCGAGAGCCGAGAGAATTAGTGTTGATAGTGCCGAAGAAGTTAACGAGCGTTACTGTTTCAGTAGTGCGGCAGAGGGTAATGAATTTATCATTGAAATATTAAGAGTTAAATCAAATTATACCGTACAAAACAGAACCACCGATTTGGATCCCTGATGAAATGGCACCTCATTGTATGTCCTGCAAATCCGCATTCACCGTAGTGCGTCGAAGACACCATTGTCGCAATTGCGGAAAAGTACGACAGAATTTGCTTTGAAATGATTGTTTTGATTGGGCTAATTTTAGTTACTTGTTAAAATTAGGTGTTTTGTTCCCGGTGCAGCTCAAACTCCGTGCCTCTACCGCAATTTGGGCATGCCAAACCAGTGCGCGTTTGCAATCGTTGTTTCATTTACCAAGTGACTCCATTCTTCATTCATGGCGACGCTTGAAACTAAGATTCACTACTGGCAATTTATTATTAAATGGTTATTTGCGCAATTGTTTTTTTAAAGCATAAATTGTATTTTATTAAGCAGAAGGGGGTAAGAAATATGTTCTATTAAGAATTTAAAAGATTATTTTCATCACTTCATTGTGGGCAATTTGTTAATATTATGTAATTTCGAATTGGAACGAGTTTTCATTGTCTTATTCACTGTACATTATGTAAATAAGGAGGGAAATTTTTTTTTGATTATATTAATGTGTATAAGAATTCTCCCCACAATATTTTTCACGTAGTTTTAATTTTATGATTGACATAGTTGATCTCAAAAGATGAAATATATGTGCGATTTTTTTATTATTGTAAAAGTTAAAAAAAAATTAAATTGTTGCGTAGAGACAAATATGAAATGTTCGGTTTACAATTTCACTCCAAATAACGTCTTCATATCGTCGAGTGTTAAATGGTTAAAAGCAGCTTTAGCTCCCGATAGCACGTTCGTTGCCAGTTGTATTTTCCGTTGTTGTATATCGGCAATTCTCTCCTCAATCGTATTTTCGCACAGGAATTTGTGTATGTGCACTTCCCTCGTTTGACCAACACGATGAATTCGATCGCACGCTTGGCTTTCTAACTGAGGATTCCTGGAAACAGAAAATAAAAATTTCGAATTGGAAAAATAAAATTTTAAACAGAATATACCAATGAAGATCAAAAATGAATAGATGACTTCCTCCGATCAAATTAAGCCCGACTCCACCGGTACGAAGTGAGAGTAGCATAATCTGCACAAATCATTTATTATTCAAAAAAAAAATCTTTTTAATTTTTATTTATAGATATTTTGTACTAACGGGATTGCCAAGTGGATTAGTGTTAAAATCTTCAATCGCTAATGCACGCGAGTATGGTGACATTTCTCCCGTAATGACGTGACATTTATATCCTTTATCAATCAAAAAAAATTCTAGAATATTCAGTAAACTTGTCCATTGAGATACAATAATGCTTCAAAAATAATTAAATAATATGGGTGAAAATAATTATTTATGCAATTAAAAAAAAAAACCTTTTCACTCCTTTAGTGCCAATGGAATAAATTTCGTGTAGCATTTTCAATAACAGTTCTATTTTAGAACTAGCAGTTGATGTTTTAAAATACGGAGTATCTTCAGGAATGGATTCTATCAGCGTTTTGATTGTCATTCCTTCTGCTTTGAGGTTGGTTTTGCCATCAGGTACAGGAACCGTTACATTTTGCATTTGTGATACTAAATCGTCGGTTTCATCGACTTCTGCTTCTTCTTTAATCCCTTGTTTCTGGAAGTAAACATAACACTTCAATATACCGAAACAAAATTACAATGTTTTGAAAACATTGTTTTCATTCTTTATACCTTCATAAGACTCAGATGACAGCAGCATTGTCGTAAACGGAGCAGCAGAACCAGAAAATCTCCAGGTTTTAGAACTGGTGCATTCACTGCTTTGGATTGCACTGGAGCATCATTATCTTCCTTCTTTATTTCTTGTCGTTTCAAATAATTTGTTAAAGATGCTCTGTCGGACGGAAAACATGTTTTAATTTTCTGGTTAGTCAACTTTTAAACGAACCTCGTACTTAGAAATCTCAAAAACTCGATTATAAACTCGTTGTTCATCGGGCGATAATTTAACAGTGTAAAGATGTATAAACTTGTTGGGCAAATCGATCTTAATGATGCAATAATTATTTTAATTTAATTAAATCATCATTATTATTATTAATCTAATAACTATTTTTGCTCCATCAGCCCCTTTCTGATCTTTAGTTCTCCTCAACATCAAACCGCGAATAATTGTCCTGAGCCGGGTCTGATTGAAATCCGATTTGTTATCGACCCATTGTTTCCAAACTTTATACTCATCAAAAGGTGAACAGCGCAAAAATCTCAGCAAAGAATACATATCTAATAAATCGTTATGCACTGGCGTGCCCGTGGCGACCCAACGAATGCGTGAACGCAAGGCACAAACTGCCGTAGCAGTTTTACACTTCCAATTTTTAATATTGTGGCCTTCATCCAATATAACCGATTCCCAAACGATTGATATTAGATTATGCTGTCCTCTTGCGAGCGTGGTCTGGAGTGTACGGGTTAAATATTAACATTCCACAAACCGACATGTAGGTAATGAAACTGACTTCTAACTTTCCAACTTCACTGCGGATAACTGCGTAACTAGTAATAACAACATCGTTCGCAGCTAATCTTTAATTGTGGAAAACATTTTGAGTTAGAATTTTAAATTTTTCATTTAATTTTGAATACTTTTTCATGTTTTTTTCTCGATTACTTCCATGGTAGAGCATACACCGCAGCGATCTAGCACAAATTCTTCGTTCCAACTCTTTTTCCCATTGTTTTATTATAGAAGCGGGACATATTATCAAATTACACTTCGATTTTATTAGACCTAGAAAATAAACAAACCGATAAGTTTGAAATTGAGACAACTCGTCCATTGACTTACTTGTATCAGCGTTTTCAGTTTCATCGCTTTCTTCCTTGATGATGCTTTCTAATTCTCTTCGTTTTAAAATTAACGACAAGATGGTAAGAGTTTTGCCCAGACCCATATCATCAGCTTAAAAAAATAATAATATTTACATTACTTAAAAATTCAAACATTAGTATTTAAAATAACCGTACCCAATATCCCCCCTGCTGGATGCTGTTGTTCTCGCCAAATCATCCAAGCAAGCGCTTGTCTCTGATGTGGCAAAAGTGGAACTAACACATTCGGTGGATCCGGGAGCTCATCGGTTCCCGAAGGGCACGACTGGAGCGAGCGATGCAATTTTTCAATTGCTTCAGTAATGACTGATTTAACTTCTAATTTCCGCGGTTCTGTCATTCGACCACCGAACAAACTCTGATATTGCGGCCGAGCTGATAATAAAAAAACCAACAAATTATTTTTTAAATATAAACCGTCATCTCGATTCTGCCACTAAAAACAATGCATTTACAAGTCGGCTGCATTTCCATAAGTAAATCAGCTTTAATGTGTGTAAATAGGGATTTCTAGGTGTGATATTCGTGTAAATGTGAATTTTAAGTGTAATCTAGGTGTATATAAGCATTTCTACATGTAATTTGGTGTTTTTGTGTTTGATTTTGTGATTTTTAAAGGGAATTTTGAATTTTAAAGCATCTCTAGGTAAACAAAAAAGGCATAGTTTCTTGCAAAAATGCATTGTTTGATGCCAAAAATGCATTGTTTGGTGCAAAAATGTATTTTAATGTGCAAAAATGGACCTAACCTCCATTTTTATGTGCAAAGATGGACCTAAACGATTCTAAGTTTGTTAATTTTTTTAGTTTATGCCGCGGTTATTCCAACCGCGATTAAAGCGGTGAAATTTTCTTAGAAATTTTATTCCGTGCCTATTCAAATCGCTTTAGTCGCAATTTGAATAACCGCGGAAAACGCGCCAAGTTGAAAAAAGTTTGGTCTGGTCTAGGTGGCGCGGAATAACCAACCGCCGGCACTCGTGGGTGAATGCAGGAGCAATTCGTCCAATTAAAGTCACTTGGTTGCGAGATCCAGTGGAGTGTTCATCTTCTTGCTCAAGTTGCCAAAGTATTGCATCGTCTGATTGGGATTCTGAAAGGTTTTATAAGATTTTTTTAAATTAGTTTTAATAAATTAATTAATTACAAATATTGTTGTTTAGCTGCAGTAGTGACACGAGTTCGTATAACTCCGATTGCCAAGATGATGAGGAAATCGCCTTAGCTATTCAAGCGGCTGAAATTGCAACCCGGAATAAATTGCGGGGTCGATTTTGCAGTACTGAGGACCTTATTCATCAAGGGAAATTTTTTTGATTATATTAATGTGTTTAAAAATTCTCCCCACAATATTTTTCACGTAGTTTTAATTTTATGATTGACATAGTTGATCTCAAAAGATGAAATATATGTGCGATTTTTTTATTATTGTAAAAGTTAAAAAAAAATTAAATTGTTGCGTAGAGACAAATATGAAATGTTCGGTTTACAATTTCACTCCAAATAACGTCTTCATATCGTCGAGTGTTAAACGGTTAAAAGCAGCTTTAGCTCCCGATAGCACGTTCGTTGCCAGTTGCATTTTCCGTTGTTGTAAACCGGCAATTCTCTCCTCAATCGTATTTTCGCACAGGAATTTGTGTATGTGCACGTCCCTCGTTTGACCAACACGATAAATTCGATCGCACGCTTGGCTTTCTAACTGAGGATTCCTGGAAACAGAAAATAAAAATTACGAATTGGAAAAATAAAATTTTAAATAGAATATACCAATGAAGATCAAAAATGAATAGATGACTTCCTCCGATCAAATTAAGCCCGACTCCACCGGCACGAAGTGAGAGTAGCATAATCTACACAAATCATTTATTATTCGAAAAAAAAAAAAACTTTTTAATTTTTATTTATTGATATTTTGTACTAACGGGATTGCCAAGTGGATTAGTGTTAAAATCTTCAATCGCTAAGGCACGTGATTTTAATGACACTTCTCCCGTAATGACGTGACATTTGTATCCTTTATCTTTCAAAAAAGATTCTAGAATATTCAGTAAGCATGTCCATTGAGATACAATAATGCTACAAAAATAATTAAATAATATCGGTGAAAATAATTATTTATGCAATTAAAAAACAAACCTTTTCACTCCTTTAGTGCCAACGGAATGAATCTCGTGTAGTTTTTTCAACAACAGTTCTATTTTCGAACTAGCAGTTGATGTTTTAAAATACGGAGTATCTTCAGGAATGGATTCTATCAGCGTCTTGATTGCCATTCCTTCTGTTTCGAGGTTGGTTTTGCCATCAGGTTCTTGAACCGTTAAATTTTGCATTTGTGATACTAAATCGTCGGTTTCATCGACTTCTGCTTCTTCTTTAGTCCCTTGTTTCTGGAAGTACACAAAAGTAAACAAAAGTAAACAAAAGACTTCAATGTTTTCATTCTTTATACCTTCATAAGACTCAGATGACAGCAGCATTGTCGTAAACGGAGCAGCAGAACCAGAAAATCTGCAGCTCTTAGAACTGGTGCATTGACCGCTTTGGATTGCTTTGGAGCATCATTATCTTCCTTCTTTTCTTCTTGTCGTTTCAAATAATTTGTTAAAGATGCTCTGTCGGACGAAAAACATGTTTTAATTTTCTGGTTAGTCAACTTTTAAACGAACTTCGTACTTTGAAATCTCAAAAACTCGATTGTAAACTCGTTGTTCATCGGGCGATAATTTAACAGTGTAAAGATGTTTGAACTTGTCGGGCAGATCGATCTTAACGATACAATAATTATTTTAATTTAATTAAATCATTATTACTATTATTATTATTATTAATCTAATAACCATTTTTGCTCCATCAGCGCCTTTCTGATCTTTAGTTCTCCTCAACATCAAACCGCGAATAATTGTCTTGAGCCGGGTCTGATTGGAATCCGATTTGTTATCGACCCATTGTTTCCAAACTTTATACTCATCGAAAGGTGAACAGCGCAAAAATCTCAGCAAAGAAAACATATCTAATAAATCGTTATGCACTGGCGTGCCCGTGGCGACCCAGCGAATGCGTGAACGCAAAGCACAAACTGCCGTAGTAGTTTTACACTTCCAATTTTTAATATTGTGGCCTTCATCCAATATAACCGACTCCCAAACGATTGATATTAGATTATGCTGTCCTCTTCCGAGCGTTGTCTGGAATGTACGGGTTAAGTATTAACATTTCACACAGACCGACATTTAGGTAATGAGACTGACTTCTGACTTTCCAACTTCACTGCGGATAACTTCGTAACTAGTAATAACAACATCGTTCGCAGCTAATCTTTAATTGTGGAAAACATTTTCAGTTAGAATTTTAAATTTTTCATTTAATTTTGAATACTTTTTCATGTTTTTTTCTCGATTACTTCCATGGTAGAGCACACACCGAAGCGATCTAGCACGAATTCTTCGTTCCAACTCTTTTTCCCATTGTTTTATTATAGAAGCGGGACATATTATCAAATTGCATTTCGATTTTATTAGACCTAGGAAATAAATAAACCGATAAATTTGAAATTGAGAAAAATCGTCCATTGGCTTACTTTTATCAGCGTTTTCAGTTTCTTCGCTTTTTTCCTTGCTGACGCTATCTAATTCTCTTCGTTTTAAAATTAACGACAAGATGGTAAGAGTTTTGCCCAGACCCATATCATCAGCTTAAAAAAATAATAAGATTTACATTACTTAAAAATTCAAAAGTTAGTATTTAAAACAGCCATACCCAATATCCCCCCTGCTGGATGCTGTTGTTCTCGCCAAATCATCCAAGCGAGCGCTTGTCTCTGATGTGGCAAAAGTGGAACTAAAACATTCGGTGGATCCGGGAGCTCATCGGTTGCCGAGGGGCACGACTGGAGCGAGCGATGCAATTTTTCAATTGCTTCAGTAGTGACTGATTTAACTTCTAATTTCCGCGATTCTGTCATTCGACCACCGTACAAACTTTGATATTGTGGCCGAGCTGATAATAAAAAAAACCAACAAATTATTTTATAATTAAAGTTATTTAACATTCTTCAAACATTCTAACCTGCCATTAATTGCTGCATCTGCTGAGCTGTCAACGGCTGAGCTTCAGTGTAGCGCATATTGGGTACATTCGGGTAAGTTGGGAGTTTTAAAATTTGTTTTGGAATAGGTTGCGATGGTTTAAAAGATGACGGTGGCACATGTTGTGGATGAGACCATGCTTGTGGTAATTTATTTTGCACCATTATAGGATTTCCATATTGAGAGCTGTCAGTCGTTGGCAAATTTGATGGAATGAGTTGGGATGGCCTAATCGACGCTGATGCATCATTCTTTTGTTGCAAAAATGGGTTTGGTGGAAATTTGTAAGATTTTTGCGAACTGTTTTCATCCCTCACTCCACCAAGCTCTTAAATTAAATTTACATTTATTTTTTAAGATTGAAGATTAATTGTAGATAAATAACTACTTATTTCAGTTGCCATATTGGAACTGGTCTGTTGTTTTGATGGGCCACTCTTGAATGAAGCTGAATACATTTACAAAAATTAAAATTCGTTGATGCTGCGTGCAATTAGTTAATTCATACATGTTAAATTTACTCGCTTCAATGCGGTTTCCAAATCAGAAACTTCAGTTTTTAGCCGTTCTCCATGATCTGTTAATGCATCGAGGTTGACTGATTTGACCAGTTTCTGTTTAAATAAAAAGTTCTTTGTTAAAATCATAATTTTAGGTGGTAATTTTATTACCTCTCCCGGTTCTATAACCTTTTTACTTTCTAGAGCTTTTATAAGCATCTCTCGGGATGGTTCAATCGCATTAACGGAGTCAGCTGAATTTATCATTCTTTTAGCTTGCTTCAAAATGTCCAACCTATCTCTCAAAGGAAGTATTTTCGGCTCATCCATTTCGCTGGACATGGTTGCTAAATCTCACGAAAAACGGCCAAACTTTTTTCTAGAAACTGTAAATGTCGGTATGTAACGGTGTTTCTTCTGTTAGTCTTTGCTGCAAAAATAAGTCGAGAGTCGAGAGCAGTCAGGATAAAGAATAATAAAAAATGCAACGGATGTTAATTGGGTCAGCTATATAGGCTTGCTGCTCGGCTTATTGTCTTGTCTTTCCCGCCTATACTCTCCTTCCCTCTATTGTCAAAATTTGTCAAAATTCAAATTCAAATTCAGCTCCGTTGTAATAGAACTACGGAAGCTTAAAAGACACGAACGAATTTTGTCATCGTCTCCCGACTGGACCTTGGACTGGACCGGAACAAGACTAAATTTACCCTCTTCAAGATGGAGCTTTTCAGGTACTGTGTGTGGTTTGTGGTATGTATGATTACTTGCATTGACAATTGCTACATTTAGCCAAAGAATAAACTGCTGTTATAATTTTAATGTTTATCTTACAAATATAGCACGTGCTAACATAAAAAGATATTATAGATATATATATATATATAATGTATCAAACAAATGTACAAGCTGTATCAAATCATCACTATACAAGATTTTAGCATAAGAATATACCCAAATCAATACAAATTATTGACAAAAAGAGTAATTTAAGATATTTATTTATGTATATGGTACTACTATACTAGCCAGCCCATTAGTGCGCGCTACCACAATTTGTTTGTTTTGAAAGTTTTAAAATACAGAGCTCAAGAATTATTGGTCGTTAACAATTAAAATGAAATAAGAATTTCTTAATTACGGTATATTGAGGTGGTCAAATCACACCTCACACACTTAAAATTTCGGAGGCAACATATACAGACCAGCTGTTGGTGTGAATAATTGAGTGGGTGTGTTTTCTTGAAGCAGACGCAGAACATTACACGTTGCATTTGTCTCTGCCATTGATTTCTGCTGCTCTAAATCGCGGCTTTTTTCTCGTTTATGTTTTGTGCGTCGATTTTGGAACCACACTTTAATCTAATAAAACAATCAACAAATTAAAATCCCCGTTTACACATGTAAATAACGGTATAAATAGTAACAACCTGGGTTTCGGAGAGACCTAATTTATCAGCCAATTGTGATCGGTCACGTCCAGCCAAATACTGATTTCTTTGGAACTCATCTTCGAGTTGATTTAGTTGGTCAGTTGAAAAAGTTGTCCGAGAACGTTTGGGGCGATCCAAGTCCAATCCTCGCGGAAACAGCAGCTGTTTGACATTACCGTGAGTATCTACAATTATAAAACAATTTATAAGATGTGATAATCTTGAAATGTCCACATTTTCTCCCTATTTTCTATTTGACTATAAGATTTAGATACGCTGCGCGATAACAACATTTGGGAACGATAACGTTAACACAATTAAATGATACTGGATACGAGAAGAGTGGATAACCGCATGTGATCGTAATCTGCATCTATACCGTTTATCCGCGCACAGCTGTGCAAATATTAAATTACGAATGCGATCACTGGGTCAATTTTAATGAAAAACTAAATCTTTGTTTAAAACAATTAATTCGTGAATAATTGAACTGAATTTCTGATAGAAACTGACCAGTGACTTGTAGAGTTTGGCAATAATCCGGTATTGTCTTATCTCCAATACAAATATCCAATGTCCTCTTGCGGGAATTATCTTGTCCTCTTGAGGTAGATTCGCGCGTCTTGCTATCTTTCTCATTTCCCATCGTCTTCAAGATGTTTAGAATCCAAACAAACTTTGCGATTGTCCTGGATGTCGTTCGTTTGTCAGCAGGTAGTTTTCTTACCCTCGGTCGAGTGAGGAGGACTCGATGGTGTTCATCGAGCAAACCACGTGGGTCTTTTCGGATGGTGATGTGCACGTGGGATTGGGCTACGGGAGATAGGGATGAGGGGGGCAAACGTTTCTTGGCAGGGGATCTATTCTAGTGGCAACCCCCCTCATTGAGGACCCACTTGAAGAGAATTATAAGCGGGACTCGGGCTCAATCTGGTTCACAATGGATTACTTCTGCATTACTGATGCAGTTTTCTTCTTAGATGCTATGGCTTTTCTTTACGTCTTAGGGTTAGTGTTTCAAGAAAGGTGAGACACTTGGGCGAGAGGATTAAAATGTTTACGGAGCAAGTTTTCGTAATAATAAAAATTATTATATATAAATAAAATGTTAATTCTTATGAATTAAAAGAATTGATGTGTGCAAATTCAACAATTTGTTAGTATTGAGGTAAGGGATGGTGAATACATTCATCTGTATAAGCTCTATAATCTTTTTTTTTGGGATTTTTATTTGGGAATGTTTCCCATTCGGAGGTTTTGACGCATGTTATCCTCTTAGAGCTTCTGGTTTTGTGCTCGAATTTTTTTCGTCTTAGCGTGATCCGAATGAACCAATGCACAAGTGGCTGCTTTTCATTTTAAGCATAGACTCGGTGACAAGTGGAAGTGGGGTTTTGCCCGAGTGAAAGCACAATCGGCCGCTAATCGTAGTGTGCGTCTCAGGTTTTCCCCTCCTCATTTGTGTCCTTGCCCAGATTGAGCGATTGACTGTCTGCCTCGTGAATGACGCTCTTTCTATTCACATGGAGTGACGAGATCCAATTTCTTATTCATTTGCTCTCCCCCAAATCGCAATATAGAAATTGACATTCTAATGTCAATTTTGGTCTTCTTTAATATTGTCAACAAATAATAAATAAAAAAAAATCTTAAAACTCTCACGTGAGACTATAGAAATATTTCAATTGTGCGTTGAGTGTTTATAAATGCGAAGTAATATGAATCATCATTGTATTGTTGACAAAAGGTAGTTCCACTTTTCTAGTTGCAACTGTAGCTGAAGGGAGTGGACACTATTGAGTGAAATTGGACACTTTCCTTTTCTTTCTATTCTATATAGTCAAGTTGACAATGCAATTCAATAGAATGTTCTGAATGTAAACTTTAAACAAATTCCCGTTTGTAACTATTCTTAAATTACATATATATATATATATAGACATTTTTATTTTCATTTTGGTCAAGAATATTCATACAATTACAAATCGTTTGGAAAAATATCACAGAATAGATATATAGAAATATATATTTATTTACATACTGTTTTTTATATAATGGGTATATGTAATCTCTGTATGTTCAGTATGCGTCGCATTAAAATAAGTTTAAAAAAACCGATCACTGAATTTAAAAACAAAACAAAAAACAAAAACAGAAACATTAAAATTCTTTTTCAATGAGTATTAAATAATTATGCAGCTTATTTCTTCTCGTCTTCATTTCAAAAACACAGTAGGGACATTCCAGCCATGATTGCTACCCCTAAGATGAGACATAACATCTGTTTAACAGATTCTCTGGAAGAAAAAAAAAATTAAATTATTATTAATTAAAGCAGACATTAACTAGAAGCACTTACTTTGGATTTTTTTCCCTAAGTAATTCGGGTAATACATTAACTAGTGCAATATTCAGGAAACCACCAGCTGTGAATGGGAGTATCCAAATGACGCACATACCTGCTGAATATTTATAGAAAATCTAATGATTTTAATCACACGATAACGAGATAAAGTCTTACCTAATGATTCAATCGAATCAACACTAAGTGCAGTTATCGCCCCTAACAAACCAACACCTGCTGTCAGTACCTGGAGATTTATTTACCCATTAATCACTTCGCAATAAATCGAGGGAGAGTGCGCTATAAATACTTGAGCTTTAGCTGCTTCCCAGCGATTGAAGCCCGACCTTAATAAAATGGCGAAATCTCCTATTTCGTGAGGGATTTCATGAATCAAAATGGCAAAAGTTGTAAGAACACCCACTTTGGTGCTGACGAGGAAACTTCCTGCGACTGCTAAGCCGTGGGTGAAATTGTCAATACTATTGGCCATTAAGTTTAAATATCCTACTATCTGTAAAGACAAATTGTTAAGTCACATTTGTTTTATTTAGTTATCAAATTTTTAAATTTACTAACGTGTTTCTTTTGCTTTTCGTTCTGTTGAACATTGGTGGTGTTGTTATTGGACTTTGGATAACCATTGGTCATTTTAGCATGACTGTTTGCAGTTTTTGAACGATAGTGCACTGGGGTTGATTGATTATCTGATTGGTGAACCACACCGTTCGTAGTTTTTGTTTGATTTGTTTCGTTTACATGATTAATGTCGTGACGATCCTATTTTTTTTTTTTTTAAATACGAAAAAAGAAAAATATTTTTATTGTTTCACTTAATTTTTCTGAAATGTGTTTACAATTTCATCTGCATCTTGGCTGAAGAGCATTTCTAAGACGACAAAAATAAAAATGCCCGCTAACACGGCCAATCCAATACATACGTGGTCTAAATGAGTCGGCGATTTAGCTGCAAAAAGAAACGAGAAAATGTTAAAAATGTTAAAGACCACAGTATTGACAAAAAAATTAACCCAAAGTAAAAAGGACTTTTGAACTTTGTATAACATTCGGTGCATTGTAGATTATCGTTGTAAATAGTTTTCTGATAAACTTTTCAATCTGATAAGAGGAAGAAAAAGTTTATTTTAAATAAAAAAAGATAAATTTTATTTAAACATCAATTTTATAGATTATTATAAATGCTATAGTAATGCTACTTGGAAATAAAATAGAAACAAATCTGTCGGAAATGTGATCTCCTAAAAACTAACTTTTCGATATCGAGTTTCATTCTCAAGGCGCAAGCGCATAACTCACGTAATCGCCTGTGGTCAGCTTGATTCAAGGTCATTACAATTTTTTTTTTTTTTTTAACTGATGGAATTAATTTACTTTCGGCTTTCACATACAACTATCTGAATGAATCAATTACTCTAAACTAAAATCTCACTATAGAAATTCAGCCATAATGAAACATAAAGGAAATAATCAATGCAGCCAACCGTATCATGGTTTATTGCCCCCTTTAAGCTTAAATCAAAATACTTTATAGTCGACATTTAACTTCTTACTTTTATTGAGATGTTGCCAAGCTTCTGGAAGAAGGTGTAAAAATACGTCTCCTAATAACCCACCTACAGCAAAACTGAGCAGACGACGTAAATAAACAGAATTTCCTGAAATTTACATAAAATAAAAATAAAAATAAAAATAAAATAAAAATTGAAATTCTTCAAACAAATCAAACCAACGTCGATCTGTAAACACAAGTGTTTTATGACTGTTTGTCACCTGTAAACACTCGTGTTACCTGTTTTTAATGTAAACACAAGTGCTAACGCAGCTGATTGAGCATACAAATTTATTTAATTCATTGATTTTGATTCTATTTTACCTTTTATTTTTCTTTTTATTTATTTTTAAAATTCTCCAACATCTGGTAGGACAGTATTCAAATAGAATGTGGAACACAGACAACCGAAAGGAAGGAGCATACTCGAGTCATTTATAAATATCCTTCAATCAGGTTCCTGGGCATTCTTTTTACGGCAAATCTGTCACCACTTTTATCGAACAGCTCTTCAAGGAAAGGAGTATCTACAATTTAAAATTCATTTAAATTTGGCTGTTTATTTCATTTCTCGCTGATGGATTTGCTTCTCCGTGAAGTGGGGAGTCTTGCAATTGATAGAACCGAATATAAGAGTGACAAAGGACCGCAAAAGGTAAGATATTTCTTAATCAATGTTAGCGCTAAAATAATCATTTTTTATCATCCCGATTTGAGTTAAATGCGTCATTAAAAAGCGATTAAAAACCCAAGAAATCATGTGCAGGTGATTGAGAACTAGAATATGGGGATTTTTTGATTTATTTTATAATTTAGAAGATATTTAGGATATTAAATTTTTTTAAAATATTTTTTTGGGTCATCAAGTAGCCACCAGTGCTTACTGGTTCTTTTGTACTTATTAGTTGTTCAAGGTGAGTGACTGACCTTTGCCAATTTTTTTTTTTTTTAAATAAAAAAATTTTAAAATTTTAAAATTTTAAAAATTAAAATTAAAACCCAATTTTGTTTAAATTTAGGAAGTTTACAACTGAGTATGTAAATATTCTGTGAGTTTAAACCGAAAATTAGTACATTGACCCTTGTTTCCTAAGTCTAATACATTAATTCAACAAGTTGTAATTTAAAACTCAGAATGAAAAACGAAAACAAACAAAACTACACGTTAATACAGAGAAAAAAAGTTAATTTTCTTAATGCATGGATAATCAGACAGTCTCTAAATTGATAGACTTAAAAAAGTTATAAAGGAAAGATTTATTAAGCGGCTGTGCGAAGTGCATCCTGCGAGCAACTGATAAGCCGCCGCTTACGTCATTTCGCCTACATACAAACTTGTATCGTCTACTTGTGCAGCCAACTCAACTACTTTAACATCCCAAATCGCAATTATTATTATTATTATCATTTAAAATCTCAATTTTTAATTTTCTTCTACGAAAACAAACAACTTGTCCTTGAATTTTCCTACATTACAGGAAGAAACAGCTGTCAAGTGGTTAGCCTTGGCGAGCTTCATAATTAAACGATTCGCTCAGATTTTTCGTTTTATTATAAGATCAAATTAACACGTGTATAGAATCTATAAATTTTTATATCAGTTTAAAGGTTGATAGCCTTCTAGTTTCAGTTAGGCCGAGTGCCAAAATTCGGTTTGTTTTGTAATAAAGTTCATGTTTTCACTGCTTCAATGCCATTAAAAAAAATCTACTTTTAATTTTAGCATATTTTTACAGTCTTATCCCAACTTTGCCCCTTTTATTTACCAAAGTCCATAACAACAAACTGAAACTCGATCCATTCGGAAAGGTAACCTTATGAATAAAGCAAGGGTAAATGGATAAATTTGAAATGAATATTTTATCCAACCAAAAAGAAGGAAGAAAAAACATAACAACAACACAAGAGGATGGAGATACACTGAGGATTGTTTGATTTTATGTTTCCGTGTGGAGGAAGTGCGGCATGTTGCTATAGAGTTATTTGACCTCTTTACGTGCTGTCAAATGGCACGTTTATGCGTTTTCATAAATGGCTTTTCTCATCTTTTAAACTTTACATCATTTAATTAGGTCATCCTTAACCCTGTGCAAAAACTTTCGTTTTATAAATATGGGAAAAACATATCGAGGCCACGGCAACACAACATTCATCTTCAAACTTGAGTTTGGCCTCCAAATATAAGTAAATGCGATTTGGCCATTTTCGCGCATTTCGTACCACTTGAAGAGACTTTTTTCAAAGACAATAAGGTGTTATTAACTCAAATCGCTTACCTCCGTGACTCGGGGATTGGTTGCTTTGAATTGGAACGATAAAAAGTGGGAAGATGCCACTCAATCCGATGAGAATTGACGCTGTGATGGAATAAAACCACGATTCGTACTGATGTAGAGAAAAAGTGGAAATGGAATCAGCTGATGACATTTCTGCAGATGCCAAAGTGTAAGATGGAGACAGCAAATAAATGCCGAGCATTTAAATCTTCTCTGCTTCCTTGGGAAGTTCCCTAAACTTGCCCAATTTGCTTTCAGTCAGTAATTGATGTCATTCCGCCGAGAATAAACATTGTCTAAACGAAACTTAAGCGACTTCCTTCCCGTTTCAAGTCACGCGGATTTGGGAGGTGAAATGACTAATGTCAAGATAACTATTACCCGATCAATGCAACTGTTTCTCGTTATTTATAGCCAGCAGGAGTTGCCAGAGATTTGAGTTCGATGTGAAAGCACGACGAAATGAAAACAAATGGCACGCACTGCCATCTAGTGCTGAAGTTCAAACCAATTCCGTCCAATTGATTCAAAAACTGGGACCAATCAAATCTTGCATGCGCAGTATTACGTAAGTTTTCATTGGTGGAAACTTTTAACGGTGCAACTAAAACGTGGTTCCATCGTGATAATTAGGAACAGATGTGTTTTTTGGTTAAATTAGCGCGATTATTTTATGTGTAATGAATCGAAAATTACATAGTCGTAAGGTTTTTAATGCTTGCACTACCGATTTGTGGGCAGTGAGCAAAATGTGGAAAAAACAAATTAAAAGTACGGAGCGAGTCGACTACAGACAGATCAGTACTTGGTCAGAATTTCTGATCCAAAGCATGATTTTAACGTATTATTACAAAAAAAGTGCATCGTTACGAGTAAATCGAGGCAGTTGTCAATTTTAAAAATTCAATTTCAAATCAATGACACCGTTAAACTAATAATGTAAAATTATATCGTGAGTGGTTTAGAGCTGTCACTAGACATTAGTAAAATAGTTTCGTCTGCATATTTGGACATCGCCTGCACTTACTGTTTACGAAATGGCTCTAAAAATAGAAACTTTAAATTGGGAGTTGTTTGTTCTCGTCTATTACCCCGTCTTATTGGATTATGGTTGAGTTGATTTCATAATTTTGCAATGGATCGTCGGCTTTCCGGACTTATTGCATTAACACAAGATGTGTCGCTTATTTCATCCGCACATGACAAAGCCCAAGTTGCTTTCTTCCCGAAAACGGTTTAGATCTTTATTTGTTTTTTATTTCCTCGATTTGCTAATTAATTAAGTGTTTATTTCTAGACTATCGAAAAACTACCGGATAAAGTTTTATTGAAGATTTTCTCGTATCTACCGCATCGTGAAATCTGTCGTTTGGCTCGCGTTTGCAAAAAATGGAGAATGGTCGCTTACGACACCAGACTTTGGCAAATTGTCTCCTTGCGACCTGAATATTCAGGATTGCATGTACCTTCTCTGGAATCGTTGCTGGCGTTAATAAGGTCAGATAGTTTGATGACCTCGAAATCGTAGCAAAAAAAAAAATACAAATTTAATTTGTGTCATTTCAGTATTCGATTTGGACCGTCGCTTCGATACATTGAATTACCGATTGAACTTATCACTCACACCGTTTTGCACGAACTTGGAAATAAATGCCCGAATTTAACGCACATGCTTTTAGATTTTTCAACCGCGATGCAATTACATGATTTTAATGAGTTGCAGAATTTCCCTACGAAGTTGCGAAGCATGTGCATTTGTTTATCCGAAGTCATTTTCATGGAAGGATTTATGAGAAAAATTTATAATTTTATTAATGGCATCGAAGTCCTGCATTTGATTGGCACCTACGACAAAGTGGAGGAGGAAGAAGAGGAAATTTACGAAGTTATTAATATTCATAAAATGAAAAGTGCAACACCAAATTTGAGAGTTATTAACATGTATGGGATTGTTTTTGTAGACGATTCGCACGTTGAAGCGTTTTCAAGGCGAGTACGGATAATTAATCCCAAAAATAGTTTATTGTCGGATTTTATTTTTCAGTAATTGCATCCAATTGGAATGTATGTCGGTGAATTATTGCTCAAAAGTAACCGGATCGTCATTGAAGATTTTATTAAGTAGATGCAAGAAGTTGAAATGTTTACTGATGCAACACTGTGGTATGTCCAAAATCCGAGCCAAACGACTTTTTCGAAACAATAAAGTTGGATTTTTATGTTTAGGTTTGCTCAGTGAGCACGTTTCAGCTGTGGAATGGGAGAAATCAAACCTACAAGAATTAGATATTACAGCCGCCGAATTATCCACTGAATGCCTTATTGACTTACTTACTCGCATCCCAGCACTGAGATATTTGAGTGCCGGTCAGCAGGATGGGTTTACGGACATTGTGGGTGTTAAATACTCGCAATTAAAACAAAAATAAAAATAAATTAAGACTTCTCGTCTTTAGGTACTCAAGTCTTTTATGGAACAAGGCAACACAAAAAATTTGATCGCTATTGATTTGGACAGTTGCGACAACTTGAGCGAAGAAATTATTATGAAGTTTATCAAGGCTCATGGAAGTCAATTGCGCGGATTAATTTTGTCGGGAATTCCACAACTCACTGAACAATTTTGGCTTTCTGTTGTACCGCTCCTTAAACACATCAAGTATTGAATTTAATTTTTAAAAATGTTTTGTAAATTATTGAACTTTTTTATAAATATATTTTTTTTATAAAACAGAATTTTAGTTTGTGGAATGCCGGAAGGTTGCTGTCAAAAAATCACACAAAAGATCCACGTGGACGGTATGATGGACAAAATTGCAAATTTTTGCAATCAAATTGAACGAATAGAAATTCGTTGGGATCCCACTACGCTTCGATTCAGCGACAAAAGCCAAAAAGCTGTCGATGCCGTCAGAGTTCGATGTCTGCGACTCCGATGTTTAGTTTTGAGGTATTTTCTTTTGGCTTGAAGTGAGAATATAAATTAAAATAATTTTTATTTTCATTACTAAAGTGATGGGAAATATTTCGAACTGGTCAAGTCGAACTTCGAGCGAGCAGATCGCGTTACAGTCGTCAGAACCACCACAAACTGCCACGTGACTTTATGCTACCTGCTGCAATGTTATAAAGATTTATTATTCAATTAAAAATTGTTAATTAATGCAATCCCAAGTTTATTCATCACACGAAGTTGTTAAAATATGTGCCGCAATTTGCAGCTAACACTAACTAACCATTAATACAGCATATACAACAATGTTAGCAATGATTTTAAAGTGTATACAATGTTTATCATTAAAAAAAAAATCTCGTGTTCAAACACTGTGAGTAATAAACAGGATACAAAATTCAATAGGTAAATAGATAGGTAAACAATCATTATTAATAACAAAATATAAATTTGTACGTAGTATCAAGAAACTTAATACTATATACCTCAATGATTTTTCACAGAAAAAAAAAATACCTCAGTCTTAAATAGTAATATCATTTCAAGTTACAATTGAAATTTGCATTAAAATACTGTTTTCATATCAATATGAAGGCTAAACCCGTAAACCTAAAAATTAGTGTAAATAACCCGAAAAATACAAATGTAAAATAAATAAAAGCTAAGAAAAAAGTTGTAAATTTCGATGCTCATGATCAATTTCTCCACTATATAAAGTATACATAATTAATTAATTAATTACACAACATGATAAAACAGAAAAAAGTACAGAAAAAACGTAAAAATATACATCCAAAAGAAAAACTACAATTTCAGTCTCCACCAGTATCTCGTTACTGACAAATGGTTAATTCAATATGAATGTTGTCAGAATAAAAAAAAGAAATCTTTTCGTATTGTATGTTTGTTTTTACAGCGTATCTCTGTGAAAATTGAGTACTGGGAAAGGAAACGTCCTATTAAAGGACAACGGTCTTCGCGGCCACAGACTTTGACTCTGCAAGTCCTGAATTCCCGTAAGCCACACATCCGCTTTCTTCTCGAGCGGCTGCAGATTCAATTGCAGCCATTCGGTCAACGTGTAGCGATCGTACACCGAGTTAAACGCACGTTCGACATCCTCCCTAAGTAGAGTGAGATTGCGCTTAAACTCAAGAACTTTTTGATTAGCTCCTTCGACAAGCGCAGGACTGGAGAAACGATTATCAATATTATATTGATTTAACCAGCCGCTAATATGACTAGAAGATTCCATGTTAACAAGCTCCTGATGAATATTGTACAGTTGTTGCACCGCTTCGTAAATACGACTTCCGGGATAGCTGCACCGAACAATAGTCGATATATCAAATTCCAAGTTGATTGGTGGATTACAGTCGAGGATATGCGTTGCTTTGGACACCAACGAGGGCTCCATGAGTCCAGTTTGAAGATAAACTAAGTTGACCGCCAAAGATGGGATTGAAGCAGGAAGTAGTTCGCTAAGAACCGCGAAATGATCGAACCGTTGCCAACCGGTTAACGCAATGCCCTTAAATCGAAGTCGATTATTGTAGGCTTTTATGACGTCCATCCACGAACTATGATTTTCCAAGTGATGAGCAATGAGGGTGATGTATTGAGCCGGTCCGGTGGCACCTTTAAACGCACTCGCGATCCAAATGTTGCCGGCAAATAGATTTGCGTACTTCAGCCAAACTTCGTGCGGCAGTTCTGTGAGTACCTCGCGCCCGTATCGCCATGCCATCACCTCGACGTGGTTAGCAATACCTGAAGCGCGGATTTCGTCTTCAGGTATTTGACGAAACATGTCGTCCCACATAATGGGCTGAATGCCGTATTTAGATTTCACGTACGTCGCCACGGCCTGCACGTGTTCCAGAAACAAACGATCCTTTTCCCAATTCATCAAGGACATTTTCTGCTGACACTGACTGCATTGCGCTAAGTAGTACACTTCGTCCGCTCCTATGTGCAGCCATTTGATCTTCGGGTGAAGCGCCACAACCTGATCGATCATTGTTGTTATGAGGGACATCGTTTCGTTTTGACTCGGACAAACGACCTGTGGATAATTAGTAATTTCACGTAAGTGAGCAAAAGTGCTGTGTTTTAACACGAATTCCATGTGCCCGAACGTCTGAACGAGCGGCACGATTTCAAAATCGTATTTTTTCGCTAGTTGAAGCAATTGTTGAATGTCTTGTTGCGAGTAAGCATTGTACGCCGAAAGATCGCGAAGCGACGCCCAATAAGGGAACATGTCTTCGTATTCGATGAGTAGTCCGGTGACTTTGAGTTTCGAAAGCAGCGGGAAAATCTGTTCGTAGTAGGAAATTAAAGGTGGAGCGCCCTTTAGGTCCAAATGGACCAGAACGTGGGGCAGGTTCGGGACCGCGGATTTGGAATTTTTCTCGCCAGTGCTGTCTGGTAAAACATTTGATTCCTCACCCGGCAGTTTGTTCTTCTTCACGTACTCGGATGCTCGTCCTTGATTCGACCACACTTCACTCTCGTATATCACATGTTTTTGATCAGAAGACTTTGGTTTTTCTAATATCATTAATTCGTTGATGTTGGGTAACGCGGGTCTCAGAACGACCTTGTTTTCTTCTTCGTTTTCCAGCTTTTCAGGTCGGGGGTAAATTGAGTCGGATGAGACTGCATCACCAAATGCTCGATAAATAATAAATACAACCGCAACAAAACAAAACGCTAAAACTGCAAGGCGCATTTTGCTTCTAACTTTAAGTGTTCCCCTTAATCGCATCGCATCTGGTTCGCCGTTTCGAGGTACCAACCATAAATTACGAAACATACTTCAATTTGGATAATGGTATTAAGTAGTAGCCTGACTTTGTAAAACTTTCTTCGCTTCAGTGGATAAAAGATGATATCTGTTCATGTCCGAGTCTGCATTTCAGTGCATCCCTGAAATTAAAAATGAATAAATAAATAAATAAATAAAGTAATGCATCATTTCCGTTAATTAAGACTCATTGTTTCGAAGGCCGATTGTAGCGAGCGCCACTTAACTGTTTTAATTGACTAATCTTTTCAATAAAACGTGTTTAATCTAGCCATTTAAATTAACCGATGCATGTCAACAGTTCCAGCGAATGAGATAAATATTTTACGTGAGCAATAAATTCACACTTTGTACAAAAAATCAGGTTCTTACATTGCGCTTTGAAAAAATTGAAAAAAACAGTTGCGTATACAAATTCAGCGTCGTAGTCGAAAATTGTTCTTCCTGTACAACATTCAAGCTCTGCGTCTGCCAATACTACAAATATTTTCAACGTAAGGTATCTCAAAATGGCGGAGTTTTTAATAGCCCGCATTGGAAGGTAGGGACATCTATTGATAGCTTTTTTATTTAATTTAAAGTCCATTTAGTTAGCGGCGTCCTCGTTTTAGCTAATGCCGATCGGATCGATGGAAAAAAAGTAGAACAAATACTTTGCTATTTTTTGCTGTAAAAGAAAATTCGTCTCTTAAACAAAGGTTAGTAATGTACATTTTAACGATTTACTTTCATTCCAATTCAACAGAATGTACTGTTCTTCGAATTTAAGTAAATTATTATGGCGGAAGTAATACTTTTTATTTATTTATTTATTTATTTATTACTACTATTTTAACAACTAATAATAAATTAGCTAACGTTTTCTTAACTCCCGTAATTCAAATTACAGTATTTTAAATTAGAGATGTCTTGTTATTAGATGAAACCAAAATTAATGTCTAATTAAGTGTAAGTAATTACATGACAACTTGTCAATTTCGATGTGGTGAACAAATTTTAAAACAACAATTCTTCATTCCTATATCGATATCGATTTACCGTCTATGGTAATTGTAATGTATGGCGTGTTTCGACTTGAGCATGTTTCGCACTTATTTATGAACATGTAGGTGTATAACGTAAAATTGAATTTATTTTACGAAATGTAAAAAAGTCCACGTTCAAAACCCTCAACTGATTGGCGTTTAGTTGCATGAAATAACTATTTGCCACTCTTAAAAATTTAATCTAGAGTAGTGCATGTAAGGCAACACAAGTGGGCTGATGATACACTTTTGTGCTTCACTAAACATTAATTAAAAGCATCGCCGATGCTTTTGACACGGCTGAGAAGTGTTCCATTAGCATACTGTTGCTTGTGTACTCAGGGTGAATGCCTCCCTAGTGTCTTCGAGCAGTAATTAAATCCACACTTGATTTAACTTGAATTAACAACTTACTTTTGTCCGTGTACCGTGTACAAAGCTCCCATCTTTTACCGCAATGCAAACAGGGGCGGTGGGATTAAGATTGTGCAAGCGTAATTGTGATTTACGATTTGACCAACACGATGACGGGAAAAAATGACACGGATTAGCCAGTTACGACACTAACTTGCTTGTGAGTAGACTATTGATTTTGCAAAAGTGTATAGAGGTTGAATAATTTATTGCAGATTTATAAGGTAGAACGACGAAAAGTGCAAAAAAAATTTATTTTTAGTACAATTGATCGAGCAATTAAAATTCTATATATAAATTACACGCGAATATATAAATATATGAATTAAAATTAAAAATTGTGCATATTTATTGATGCACTGCGCCTGCAATTAGACTGACATTTTAATCTTGTTTTAAATATTTATGGGGCTATTGCTATTAGGTTATCAGATAATCAGTGAAACTGAGCTTGAGCTGCGAAAGGTACGTTCAATAATGTTAACACGATTGTGTTGACAGACATGAATATGAACAAATAGAAATTTTAAGAAAAATACAGTACGTCTAAACTATTTGTTTGTCGTTAAAATAGAGCCCATGAAAATTTATTTTTGAAATGAATTGAAAAAAAACTTTGGAAATTTTGGTCAAAATTTTGAAAAATTGTGGCAAATTTGAGAAATTTTTTAGAAATTATGAAATTTAAATTTGTACATTTAAGTAGGTAAGATTACACATTATAGCAGTTGTAACTAATTGCACGCTTTAATTCAGTTTCACTAATGAATTTAAAATTCAGATCAATACCCTTCCTAAACTTTGCACTCTCGCTCGGAATTCTGGACATGCTTTGACGTTTGTTGGTATTTTGCCCTTAGAGCTTCATTAAGATTAATGAAATTAACTTCTCTCGGATGCTGAAATCAATTTTCTTTCGACGTTTTAACTATTACCACACATTGGAAAATGAGAAATGTTTTTTTGTATCAGCAAATTTTCACAGCTTAGTTGGCAAAAACTTAATGCTGTTTGAGAATTCATTCGACGCTTTCTCATCCAACTTTATGGGTTCGGTGATTCCCCCCAGTTCGAAAGTGTTGGGTGCATATGTATAAAAATAGGAGCGGATGCGTTATTTGATGTAGAAATTTTATTGCACGAGGCGCGTTTGATGCGATTGTGCGGAGGACTATATTAGCCATCGTTCGACACGGAAGACGCCTTTCCATTCAGAGTCGTATTCGAGCTCCCGCTTAGGAACAGGGCAGTATGCAGTAGAGGACGATCTCAATCGGGCTGTCTTCCGTCATTAAAATGATGTGGGCTAACTTTTTATTACCCAGTTTTCAGAGTATTTTGCAACTTTAATGGTTGAAAGAGATTGCCAATAAAGTTATACCGCTATGTCTTTATGAGTTAAAACATAATTAAATCCTTAAATTTCTAATGCCAAAATTCTTGGGAGATTAAAGTGAACATGAAAACAATCTTATCTAAATAACGCTATAGACTGGGTCATCTTGGTGCCAGAGTCAAACTGCACATTTATTTTTGTGCGCACTAAATGTAATGGGAAAAAAACGAACATTTTTTTCGTTTTTATTTTTTATTTAATTCTTGGCGCTTGTTAATAAATTAATAAATTATTTGTCTTGAAGTGAAATCTTGTATACACTCAACCTTCGTTATACGGCCGCTCTTTATACGGCATTTCGATATAACGGTCTTAGGAAAGTATGGCACTTTTCGAGTTACGGCCCACAATGTTTCGTAGATACGGCCAAAAATCGGGAAATTCCATAACGAATCAGGGGAATTGCCCCTGATTCGTTATACAGCATTTCGTTTTACAGCCAATTTTTCCGGAACCTATCTAGGCCGTAAAGCGAGGGTTGAGTGTAGTACATTAACTGACGTACTAAATGATGTTGACTAAATGATGTTGATGTATTTATTCACATTTGCAGTGGTGAAGAATTCGTAAAGAGTGTTATTAATCTTCGTACGGTCCAGTAAAGGTTGTCACAAAATCGCTTTTGGGTAGCGTGGGTTGCGCATATGGTGGTGCGCAAGCAGGCCCTGGAGATTCGCAGCTATGTGTCTGCAGTCGTGGGCGTTGGACACATGAATTCTCCGTTGTTGTGTACAACCTTATTTGTAATTAGGATCCACTTGCCTAACTTGGGGTATTGGAATAAGAAAGAATAACAGTCCGAGGTGTTCACTATGCAGGGGGCAGGTGACGCCACAGACACATAAAAAGATTGGCAATGTCCAAAGATCCACTCGTGGATGGACCAGCACTGGTGGGCGCTGGGAGGATATGTCGAAGCGGTCACGCTAGCAACTCCGACAATGTTACTCGTTTCGTCAAAAATAAAAATAAATCGATAAATCGAATAATTGATATTTCGATTTATTTTGGTTGCACTCTTTAAACCCAAAAAAGATTAAGGTTAGGTTAGGAGGGGGTGGGGCGAATGGCTTTCCTTGTTAGGAAAAAGCAAAAATGCAGCCAAACGTGCAATAAACGGTTAAAAATCAAAAACAAATCGAAACATCGATCACTCGACGAAACGGGCGTAAATCCCAGTAAAAGTATTGCAGGGGAATGAAAAAATGTGTTGTTTAAAATGGCGGTCGACATAGGGAAGCTAATCTTCGTTAAACATCGGAATGAAAAGTCTGCCAGGAGGAAGCGTTGTCATGGTAACGCTGCTATTGACAGATGAAGATGGACCAGTGGTGGGTCATAATCTGGGAAGCCAAAGTGCCCTTTGGAGGAGAACGCCAACTTGACTCCCCGCTATCTCCTTCTCTACTTACTGTACTATCGGCACCCTTTTCGCCGTCATGGGTATGTGGTAACGAATAAATGGACTAAGGGGGAGTGGACAATAAAAGCGAAAAGTTCCAGTCTAATAGTGCAGGCGCTGTAAAAAAAACATAATGCTGGACTATGATAATGTTCGTTGTCTCTCGAGCCTGTTTGCTTTCCCCATGGGCAGCCGCCGATTGGTTCTCGCGTTCTGCCACAGGAATGTAAAAAAAATTGGAAATGGGAAACAAAAAGAAATAAAAATGAACGTCGGGGTGAAAAAAGTGAAGAAACAGTTTGTTTTATATTTTTCATCCATTTGTGGTTGGTTGAAGTTTTATGGGGTATAAAAAGAGTTGTTTGAGTGCACTATACTGTACTTGTAAACAAGAAAAAAAACCTCAGACGGAAATGTTTCTGATTTTTTTTTTGATCCTTTTATTTTTTAGTACAAAGTTATATATAGATATATATATATATATATATACCGGTATATATATGTGGTATAAAAACAGTCCATCAAGAGGGCGACGGTCAAACGAACAACCCTCAAAGATCAGCGCGCCCATTCACTCAGATGACACTGAGATGTGGTTGCTAAGCAACCCGGATGCCTTCCATCGCTGTTGGTGTCAGAGGGTTAACTGGTGTGACGAGAACGTGAAATATGCCATTCCATTCAAGCATGGGGTTATTGGTTCTGATGAAGTTGTTTTGCTCCTATCGTGTTCCCACAGTCAAAGGGTTGAATGAATTGGTGCGGTTTACATTGAAAAAAGGTTCGAGGGGAATTTTGTAAATTCAATTCATTAATTGGGTTTTAAATAAACAGACAAGCAACACCTGGGAGTTTCTAGAGAGAAAGCAGTGTTCATTTTGTTGTGTAATTTAAATGCATTTCGTTTATTAAATTTTATTTTTATTTTTATTTTTTATTTTTTATTTTGTATTTTATTTATTTATTTTGTTTTCAAGCGGATTTGCTCACATTCGCTTTTTATTGCAATTTTAGTTTCAAGTTGCTATTCCAGCGTCATGAAAACTGTGGGCGCTTTTGGTGATACCTATATATTGCCGGTGGACGATTGGTTTATTCATGAATTCCCTCCCGAAACTGGTTGCCGAGGGTCGTAAAAAAGGAAGGCTTTTTATTCTATCAGGTTTTTCCTATTTGTTGGGTACTCAGCGGAATTCCAATAGAGATTTTAAGAGCAACTTCATACAGTTTCATTCATCCCTCGAAACAAATTATTAAATGAAGATGGGTTTTAGTAAAAAAAAAAAATAAATGAAAGAAAGAAACAAAAACAAAACAAAAGAAGAAAAAAACGTGAAGTAATTTCCACAGCAACTTTTCAGTTCTGACTCGATTCCAAAAATGTCTGATTTATTGATGGCTCTCCCTCCCAGTCAGCACTTTGTTAATACAAGTGCTCGGAATCCTCCCTGCATATGTAATTAAGTGGAAAAGGGGCTTCATTTGCAATGCAAGAATCGACTGCAATAATTAGGCGTTCGTGGCAACGTTTCCTGGTGATGACATCAGAAGAAAAAGACCTTCCTGGGCGGTCTGTGCATTTGGCGAGTGCACAGACGGATGATGAGAGTGAAAAAGAGACTGCTAGAGGACACATTTTCTCCATTGTCACGGCGGATTTGAAATATCTGCTTTTCTTTTCAAAAAGTCATGAATTGCATAGTGTTTACACAATAGGATATTTTTTTCCCTTCCTTCTTAATAATTGGGGAAAATAAACGAAAATTTTAATACAACGGTTGTCATAACTCGATGATATATTTGTTCCCGCTAGTCATTCATTGCTTTAATTTCCTGTTGCTAATCTACTGTAGCATTCTTTTTATTTCTTTCATTTTGTCCATTTTGGCAGCTATTTATTTTAGCGTTATCAGTGCAAAACCCTTTGAAAAAGACTTTTAAAACACGTTTTTTCTTAACGCAGTTCCAACCTCTTTTAATTGGCAACAAGATGTAGTACATTGTGCGCACCGAGTCTTTAAATTTATTTATTGTTTTCCAGACATTTATTTTATTGCTTGTTAGTTTAGTAAAACTTTAAAAGGAGAAATGGCCGCAGGGTTATTGAAATAAACACTTAACTGGGAAAAGTAGCGTGCATGGTCGTAGAAAGTTGGGTGGCACACCACTTGGATGTTAGAAAGCAATGAGTGCAGTATATTTATTAGCTTTTCTTGTCATTTCACCTGTGTGCGGTAGTAGGGACGAGAGGGTCTGGGAAAGTCGAGAGTGCCAATAAAAGACATTCACCAACGTACGAACGTCATCCCCCTATCATTTCCTCGCCGCTATTTGAGAGATAGAAGAGATGGAAGGGGTGGTAGAGGGGCATGAGAATGGAAGCGGCTTAATGCGAGCGCGTTTGCGTTCCTCATTCGGTGCACGCTTTTCAACGGGTGCATTTTTTGGTGCTGCGCGAATAATGCAACGTGAACGCATTTTATGCATTTCAAATGAGATTATACACTTAATCTGATTAATTTTTACTCCGGGTATTGTGTCACGAGGTGAGGGAGAAGGAAAAAAATTGAAGATTGAAAAATTTGAAGGGCGTTGTAATCAGTTTTGAGTAGAAGAAAGGGAGTAATTTGTGAGGATTTAAAAATCTTTCTTAGGTGGAAAAATCGTTTTCTTTGGCAAATATCTTACTCTCGTGTTACTATGGTAACGAGATGAGGTGAAAGAGGAAGTTGGCTGCCTGCCAGCCATATGGAGACCGCATGTTTTGCATTTGTATGAAGGGGATGCAGATTAAGGGAAAAAGCAACCCGTGGACCAATTGTGAAAACAGGGTGTTCTTTAACCCATTGATAGCCAGTCAACGTGCCATTTGGCCTCCTTTTCTTTATTAGGAGGAGGAGACTCGCGAGTCTGCTCTTTTGAACCAACTATTTGGTGGCAGTTGGAAATTTCTTGTGGCAGGTATAGAACTAGTTTAATTGGTGAGAGTGCAAAGTTTCTATTGCATTAAAGGAATGTTGCAATGCCTGGCGACCAATAAAAACTCACATAATTTATAAAATTGAATTTATTTGAGAAACTTTGTTTGAGAAATATGTGACTTGTTGTTGAGGTATGATGGCCATTCGGGGCTTGTGGGGACACGGTGAGGCCGACGTTGGTTTTACCCACGCGACCACTAGCTATCCTTTTGCCTAGCTTAACTGGCCACCAATATGGCCTAAGGAGCTAAGGAGCAGAAATGAAGACAGAGGGCAAAGACCGCAAAAAAAGAGATGTGTACTCAGTTTGAAAGCATAGTCTTTTATGTAAACAATAATACGATCCAAAACAAAGAAAACTCGTAATAATACATGAAAAGCAAACTGCTTGTAATGACTGTTATAACGAATTGTTTCAGCCGTAAAGCAAAAAGGCTTAAAAATAGGCCAAATCAAACAGGAATGGGGTCGGGCAAAGTGGACAGCTGGAATAGTATTTTACCCAAATATGCTCAGTACTTTTTAGGGAAATTATTTCTTTTTTGAAATACCATTAAAGTAATCCTTTTAAGACACGCTTCACTTGCTCTTCATTTGATTAGGTTTTTTAATCCTTTTTTTTCACCGCACTCAATTTAATCTGATAATGAAGTTTTTCATGTCCCATTAAACGAACAAAGGTAAATAAAAAAAGGAATATCGACTTTCTCGATTTACGTTTTTATGTAAGCTTATACTGTATGTTCTAAAATTGGAAAATGTTGTTATTTAGCATCGTTGCTAAAAATCGTATTAAAAATACAAACATAAATAAACAAACTATCGAATATCATCTATTTTCTTTAAAATATTAAAACGCTTAAGGAGCTGCGTTGCATTCAAAGTTGAGATAAGGTCAAGCTGAATTTCAACGCCTAAATTAACAACATCATTTTGAGGTTTATTAAATTAAAATGCAAGGAATGTATATTTTCCACACTAAAGCATTCCATTAAGTTTTCTTAAGTAGGCTCGTATTTAAAAAGATGCTTATACCCCGTTTGAAATTTTAATTACACCGAATTAACAAAACTCATTACGATTTTATTTGTATACGAAGTTACAACCACTTGTTTCGCCGTGCTGACTTTTTAAATTTTATTCCCTTTTTTTATTGCCTGCAATATGTTAATTATGTTTACTTTAAAGCCGTTGCTTTAAATTTTCATACATTTTGTATGGTACGTTATTTAAAATTGCATGCGTGCTATAATTTCGCGATTGATTTTTGTACGGTTTACTGTGTACAGAGAAGAAGCCCTTCGGGCGGAGAATTGCAGGTTTGTTGCATTGGAGGGAAGCCTACTCGACCATTATGTTTTTAATATATTTTCACAAAATGTTTCATTTATAACGGTGAAAACATTTGAAGATATTAGTCTAGTTTTTCGCGATATAAAACGTTGAGAAATTTTTTTTTTTTTTCGTTGAATATTTTTATTTTTTTTTATTTTAGACACATTGATGCGACAACCTCTAACTTTTTTTCATTTGTGGGGTAATCATGAGTAATATGTAACGTGCTATGGAGGGTGCCACGTGCTACTGACTTAAAAAAAATATATTTATATAAGGATATACATAACTCTTTTGGGTTTTATCTTTTTTTATTGCTGTATAGTAACAATCCATGACTTGCAAAAGAAAGTTTGACAGTTCATGAATAAAGCAAATTGGAAACTTGGTCAAATGATTGATGGAAATTTATAAATTTATCTTTATGACAGTCAAAGGACTGAAATCTTTTTTTTCTTCATGAAAAATTTACAACTTGGAAAAAAATACATGCATAATTTGTTACGGAAATTCTAAAAGTACCGGACAGATGTTTATTTTAAAGGTAAATCTTACGAAAATGCCAAAAATGGCGTCTGTATACACAAAATTGAAGTTTAGTCATTTCGTTTTGTGTGTTTAAAAAAAATCGATCCAATCTGACAGTGTTCACTCCATGCTGACTTTATCTCTACAATTATTACGCATAATTATACATTTATTAAATCATTCGCTGAAGTCACGTATTATACGTTTCGCTCTAACACATTCGCAGCGCACCAGGCACAGGAATTCTCACTTACGAAATTAAAGCTGGACTTTTTTTTTTTGATATGAGTGATGATGAACTATACAGTGAAAGCGTGAGTGGCAGTGACACCTTGTGGTTATTACGGGGATTACAATATAGGTGAAAAATGTGTATGGGATTCCTGGAATCTCGCATATTCCGATCTTGCTTAATCTCATGAATTTCAAGTGGAATCTTACAGGATGTACGAGATGTCATACTCTTCGGTTTAATATGTTTTGTAATGTCAGGATTGGCTCTATTTTTAGATATTGAATAAAATATCAGCACAGAGCTCTATGATATCAATTTTGTATTTGCATTCAAGTTAAACATACGGGTAATCATTTCGCAAAAAGAATCCGTGGAAACAATTACATGTAAGTCCAGGAGGGGTCTCTTAAGGGCCTTAACCTAAAAGGGGGTTTTCGGTTTGAGAAGAGGTGAAATAGCCCACTCTGTTTGATCAATGGCCACGTCGTAAATAGAGGGACCTTTTAGGCCACTCACCATGCTTCATATTCCATGCAGAGACAGCGGATGATTTGGACGCAGGAGGGTAACGAAGAGGAGGTCATCCATCATTTTCTGTAGGTGACGTCAATCCTTTGAAGCCACAATTGATAAAGTACTTAATTTTTACTTTGGAACTCAACTTTGCACTTGTCAATATTGATTTTGATTTATGAACGGAAAAGATTTAGTATATGCAAGCATGAGGTAGTGAAACATAAAAAACTGTTATTCACGGCCATTCATTCTGCACACGTTTATGGATGGCGGTGCCATGTGTAAAATGTGTAATATTCACTGAACGTTAAAGCGGACATTTTGAGGCGGACTAAGTGGCTTCTGGTGCTAGTAAGCGCGACATTGTAGATGCTGTTTTTATCCATACGAAAAAGGAATAGGGTTTAAAATATAAAAAAGTGAGGTGGTCGTTTACATCTGCTTTCTTTTTGGGTGTATAAAATGTAAGAGTAAACATGGGATGAGCAATTAATTAAGTGCACAAATCTGAAATGTTAACAATATTTTGTGATTTTTTCAATGGTAAATTAAAAAGTAAAGACTCAATCTAAAAAGTGGCAATTGTAAAATTGTTGAGCGTTATTTGTTTAGTACAATGACAATCATTATAAAAAAAATAGGTGCATTCAAAGTTACTACGGTAGGCGCATTTAAAGTTTCTGTTTTTACCGTTTGTGGTGGTCCTATAAACCGAATTGACACTAACAATTGCCATAAATCATCACTAAAAACTGCAAAAACAAAACCACGGCTGGAGTGGTATTTGAAATGGTATATATCGGGTTTTGGTTTTTACAACCAAATCCAAAATGGCTGCCACGAAATTTCAGGCGAAATATCCACCTCCTAAAACGTGAGTAAATGCATAATTATGTTCAAATAAGTGAGCCAGAATCACAATTCATTAGTTTAATGAAATAATTTTCTGTCGCCATTTACTCGCAATTCTGAGCGAAAGATGCAAGGATTACACTAAAAATACATACACAAACGAAATATTCTGCACACATTCACAGGTAGGCAAGTTTTTGTCTTTTGTCTTTACTGTTTATAAAAAGACCAAAAACCACAAAAAAAAGAACTTTGACTACACCTACTTGTAATGTTTTTACTGTTTTTGGTGTTTCTATAAACAGAGCTGAGATGTGTTCTCTCGAGGAGAATACACTCAATGTATGTCAGGTCATGAAGGAGTCTCTGCTCTCTGTTCTATATGAATTTGATTTGGAGGCATGTCCACACTCGTAGGATTTTGAGTCAAGACTAACTTATTTCTAGAAGCATTGTTGGAGGTTGCCACACAACCATCGGTGTGGCAACCGTGTACATTGTTTGTCAAATACCAACATGGCGCGACACAACAAGAGTTTACAAAAACAGCACAAACAGAAACTTTGAGCATGCCTAATGTGTTTTTAAGCAAAAATCAAGAAACAAAATATTTTTTACTCGGAATAAATGATGTTCACTAATTTATTTTTCAACCAAAATTGTACAAGCATGCAATGTAAAATAAATTTTACGGTCTGCGTATATTCAATTTTATATTTGTTTTACTTTGTGAATAGGATTTGCATTTTATTAGTAAAATATAAGATTAATTGTATGCGAATGGAAGAAGCTTAGGAGATAATTTGATGGATTAGAAATTCATTTTGTAAATATTTGTGGAGCAAGTAGAATTGGTGATCTTATTGTACACACTGGACATTATTTATGTGCATCGTTACATAAATTAGTATCTGAAATAAAGGTCTCAAAGGATTTACCCTGCTTACAATTCATCAGTTTGTTTTACGCAGACAAAGAATACTTTAATTTTACATTTACTTTACCCTACCTGGAGGTTTGTAAATTGAATTTACATCTTATTAATTAGCACTTTTTACAGTGTAAATTATGAATTATTCATCTAATTTACTTGAGTAAATTCTTGTTTGTCCTGTTGTCAATTCTGGAACATTTGATGATTGTCGTTTTGCTTATTGTGGTACATATTTTCGATTTAAATCAATATTTCTATTCTACATTTTTTTTGTAATGGAAAAAATAATCCATGGAATGAAAAAAAAATCTTCTAATTAAAAGGCTGAAAAGCTTTTAGAAGAAAAAAATGCAAGTGAAATTGCTTTTTGGACGTAATAACGCAAAAAACAAACAAACAATCCATCTCCACAAGCCGAAGAAATAGCAGAAATAAATAGGGAGGAGAAACTAAGTATTTTCAGTTAGATGATGCTGCAGTACACGATGTAAGCCGCCTTTCATGCTTGTCAGGATATGAAAATTTAGTGGTACAATAAATTGAAGTAAATTGGAAATATTTTGTTTTATCTTGGGGGACGGTAGAGGAAATGAATTAAATCCTCTATGGGGATAAAGTTCAATTTATAGCATCAAGTGAGAGAGAGAGATGAACGTAATGGATGAGATGATAGCTTGTGTGTATACAAAGAAAAAAATTTCCCCCAATTTTTTGGAGAGGGAAAAAATCCTCGAAGATTAAAGGTAAAGGAAGCAGTAAAAAAAAAAAAAAAATGGTGGTTAAAAAAAAAAAGATAGTGCTCTCTATTACAGGAATGGCGAAATTGATTCTTACATCAGAGGGAAAAAAGAGAAATAGCGGTCTCTGCTTTGGACATGACACGTTATAGCTCAAGCACTGTTTTCACTTGACATGAGAGACTTGAAGTCTTATTAATACTGAAAACTCATCTGAAAAAAAACTAGCATAAAAAACTAAAGTCACCTCGGTAAATAAATACTCGGTTGGAAGTTTGAAGAATGACAAACTCGACTCGTGTTTTCTATTTTTGCATACGAAGGAAGAGACGTCTCATCCCTTCTTTTCTTTCTCATATGTATTGGAAATCGATAAGACTGAAGCAGAGATCGGCAGCGCTAAGGCCCTGCTTACACTTGGTGAAAACAAGAGCATGATGTAGAGACAGGCTGCAGGTGATTTTCAATATTCAACGTGTCTGCACAGCCTTGAACACGCGCACACCACCGAAAAGAAATAAGTTTTGTGTATTGAGTAAACGCCAACAGTGGAAACCGAGCAAGGGGGACGCGCGCGGCTCATCAACAGGCAGTTGGCAATCGCGCCAAACTCATCTTGACACTCGAGTTGCGTGACAACTCATCATTGGCATCTGCCGTCTTTAACGATCGCCAGGGATTGCGAGTATTTTAGGGCACAAGGGTATTGACTTGTACGGTTACACGGTTGAATATTTTTCTGGGGCCAAATGCGCGCTATTGAGTCGAATCAAGCGATTTTATCTTTAGTTTTGCTTGAGTTGGAGTCAATTCTTGATTCATTGGGGTGTGGTTCGTTGCCATGGCAACTGGGCAATTGCAAGATGATGAAGTAAAGTGTGGAATCCGTTGCTTTGTGTGTGGTTTTCCAAATGGGAAAAAAAGGAAAGAGAAATATAGCAAAAAAAAGAAAAAAAAAAAGAGGCGGGGTGGGGTGGGGAGTGGGCATTGCTGGAAATTAACTCGATCGATTGAAAAGAGTGTGATGAAGAAGAAAATGTCAGTTCAGAGATTTTGGGCTTTTTTTGTTACTAGGAAACTTAATCTTTAGCCTTCTCATCATTTCTGTCACCTCTGACGGGTTCTGCTAGCTTGGAGGAAGGAGATGATAAATCAGTAGAGCGTAATGGATGATGAGGATCGATGTGAACGTCCACCATAATTACAGCATTTGCACAATGAAATTTATACGTAGAAATTGTCGGATCTTGAAATCCGATTTCCAGTAATTATGTCTTAGTCTTTTTATTTTATTTTTTTTAAATTTTATTTTTAAAATATGTTTCTGTGTGGGTATTGGGAGCGTATGAATTATTCATACAGTGCACGTCTTGTTAGGAATGGCAATTACGAAATTAATGATTTTTTTTTTTAATATGGGAATAACATCACATGTGAGCGTGTTTGCGAGGTAATAAATTTTTGAAGTTTTAAATCTATAGCTGTCCGTCATTGCTAAAGTTTTGATGTGTTTAAAATAAAATGAATTTGCTTATTGCCGATGTGAAATGTGATGAATGTCAAAACGCGTGAAACAAATCGTGAGGGAAATCTAAAGGGGAACAAAAAGTAAGTGAAATATATTTGTATGCAGTCAAGAAACTACTTTTTATTATTATTCTTTTTGACTTAAAGCGGTGGGTAAATGCAAAAATCAATGGCCATTACGGTGGAATATTTAAGAAGTGTTTAAAAATTTGCGAGTTTTTTTCTTCCGGTTGTGATCAAAAATCTGGTTCGGTTCAGTTCAGTTGAATGTAATTTCGTTAATCACTCGTGCAATTGTTTGTGTCGGCAACACGGTGCGGGATATCTGTCTGCCTACTTCCATTTAATTGCTTGTGTGACGTTCGGCTTTCATGTAAGCACAAAAGAAATAAATGATATTTGATTCTATCATCTATCTTCCAACTTTATGGCATTAAAGTTGAATTTCTTTTAAGAAGATAAAAGTAAGTTTGCGAGCAAACTTTGCATGGTCTTTTGCACAAATTTCAGGATCTAAATCATTCAAATAAATTGATTTATTTCAAGAAGAAATATCTTATTACCTTTTCGTTCGCCTTTTTGACATTGGGGTACTTCTTAAAAAAACACTAGTGGAGAAAAATTGCCATTATGTTACATTTTTAAAGTTTCAGCATTAAATTTTAAACTCTTACTTTTTATTTCACACAAACTCGAGGGGAAGCTTCCAACTACCACCAAGCAGGTTAATTTTATTTTATATTGTAAGAAAAATCTTATGATAAAAATACGAGTGACTGCAGTAGAAAAAGTGTTTTAAGTATAAATGTTAGTATCAATAAGAGCTGTATCCAAAAGATGGCTGACACTTGGTGTTCAGAAATTAGTGCCGACTTAAGGCATGATTTTGTAAGATTTTAGCCAAATCCTGAGATTCCAGATTTCAGAGAATTTCCTAGTGGAATCATGCAGGGTATACGAGATTCCAACTCCACCCGGAAACTTTTGCGCATGAATTTAACAATGCTTTAAATTACTCTTGTTAATCAGTCTATTGTTGTCAATTTAGTTTATTTTGGCATTATTAGGCCAAATGTCAGGCTTAATACTGCTAAATAGCGACTGGAATTAGGAAATCGTGTGCTAGAATTGGATGCGCAGTATGAATTTGGCATCAAGATACCGGGTGCAATTGCAAACTGTACTAATGGTTGATCTCACAAAACACTTGAATGTGTTAGTGTAAATGTGCAGTGTAATGTATTCCTGTTACCAGCTAAATTAAAATGACTTGCTGAGGTCAGGTCCAAGTTACATTCATCACCTATCAAAAGGTTAGTGTCGGGCCCCGAGGTTAGACGTAGACATTTAAATATTAGTGAACACAATCAAGGATGGTTTACATTTATTGTAATTTTTAATTAAAAAAAACATACCAAAACTATTACAAAGTCGCTGGCGCCACGTGCATAACATTTGTGCTTAAATGACTAGAAATGTACACAAACTTCATTAGAAGCGAACAGTTTTTGCTTACATATATTTATTTTCTTATTTCAGCTAGTATCACTGACTTCATGTTCATGATTTCTAGCCACTTTGGCTAAAACCAAGGTGAGTCAAATGTAAGCCAATCTAACTCTGGTTGAAAATAATCTTTAAAAAAAAGACTATTATTGTTTTCGATCTTTTAATTTTTGCTTCGAAATGCGTAATTTTTATAAAGAAATGTGAATTTAAAAAATTATTTAAATCATGTAATGGGGAACCTAGTGGTAAACCTTTTATACTCTGACTTCGAGAGTAAATAACAGACTAAATGTGCAGTTACTACCGAATAAATGCATTTAGGAGCTACTAAATCACTTTTCAAATACAGCTAGTGAAAATAAAGAGAGATAGTGAAGCTGTTGGTTGACCTCACCACTTAATTGGCTGCGACAGTTACATTGGTCCTTTGATTGGATGCACTTTCACGATTTCCCCCCTTTATTATTCACGACCAGAAAGAGGAGAGGAACCAACTCAAACACAACCTTTAGCAATAATTCATCCCTACAGCGGACAGTGAAGTGAATTAAGGAGGAACCTTTTTGTGGAAGTCGTTATTGACTTTGGTCATTCTTTTTATTGATGTTTTTTTGTTGTTGTTGTTTACTCTTACTTTGTTACATGGTTGCCCCCATATATTATTGGTAAAACTTTCTTTTGTCTTTTCTATTTTTTGTCAGTATTTGGGTTCAATTGTGTTCGACCAATCTTCTCCCCTTTCAACAAAAGCAAAGCTTGACTGCGTTTTGACAATAACTCTACGTTCTTCCATCTATTAACGAGAGATTGCTGAGTCCCCAAAACAAACTAAAACATTTTTTTTTAAAAATTAATAGCTACCTTTGAAATAAAAAATAAAAACATGATGGAAAAAAAAAATTTAAAGACGAAAAAACGGAAATGGTGGACTGACAGTGACATAGATTACATTGAAAATCCAATCTAAAGGTATGGAAAAATGAGTTTTCTTGTTGTTTATACTTCTTATTTGATTATGGTTTGTCAAAATTTTGTTTGATCATCGTCCTATTGCCCAGGCAACCGGAGTATTGATGTTATGTCGATATAGAATTGACGTTGACGTTGATGTAATCAATAAGTATATGCTGGCGTATATCAAAATCATTACATTATTGGTTGCAATTCGATGTCGGAGTTACTTAGTTGTGATGAAAACTCTACCAAACGCAATATTGTCGTCTGTAGCAGCAGCTATATTGATTCAACCGTATTTGAGCTGCTTGGATGTACTAAACTGAACCGAGAGGAAGTACTTACCGGTAATCTGTTAAGGAATTAATAGATCATTAGTATACGTAATTTAGCAATTAATGACATGATTACTTTTTAATATTACTTTCTAAAAAAGAGAAGTTTTTAACTACTAATTAGTTCCTGGTTTTGTATAAGGATGTGATTAACCCTTTTATCAGAGGGATTATTTCGGCAAAATGTGGAAGAAGCCCAAAGGATTATCATATACCATAAAGTTTAAAGGTTATTAAATGCCGTTGAAGTTTAATTATATATTTTCCTTGATTAATATTTAATGTTTGGCTAGTGCTGCTATGGTTTAATTAAACATATAGCTAATTCTACTGGATAAAGTTGATGTATTATTATAATTTTTATGAGTTCAATGACCCAACTCATTAGTCATTAAGTTTTTAGATGAAATGGTTGCTTCTTCTCACCAATTTTGTTTCTTATTATGTAGTTCTGGGACGTGTACACAGAATGCAAGTTGAATTATGCATGCACTTAAAGAAGATCTTGTCTGAGTTAGGGATATTGATTGGACAGCACGCATGACATAAGGGTTTTTTTTGGTGGGGTTTAAGGTATTTGATTTTCAATTTTGAATTTTATTTTTAGAAACTTTTAGTAATTTTAGGTAAAAATAAGGAAACAGTTTTTGCAATAATTGGAATAGAAAAGGCAGGAAATGGTCTTGCGATCATAAACTGTGGTAGCTTGAAAAAACAGGTGAATTAATCATACAGAAATTTCACCAGAAGAAAGAATGCCACAGAAATACTTGGAATGTGATATTCCTTTGGAGAGTTATTGCAAAGGAATGTGAGCTACAAAATAAAATAGGCGCCAATAAACAAATTTACTAGATGTTCATGGATAAGAATTTTTAGAATTTGGGTTCTGGATTGTTAAAAAAGAAATTTCTTTTATCCTTTATGGGAAAAATGTTCAAATCAATTTTATTTTGACTTTTTGTTTATTACAGTGTAGGTAGTCATTGAAAAAAACATTATTAATACTTCACATTTCAAAAAAAAATATTGAGAACATTTTTTTCTCAATGAAATGAATTTTTAAAATAAAAATCTCAAATTTATATTCTTAAATATTTAAAATAAAGTGTATGTATTTAAAAAAATTTATCGTCTCAATAATCATCAATTAATCGAACTCAAAACACAAGAAAAATGTTTTTTTGTGGTATTGTCATTTGTTTTTCAACGTATGCATTTGTTGAATTTGCTGTAAAGAAATCTGTTTTTCTCGCTTGTTCAGAGGGGGGTCGTTAAACACCCGGACGGCGACGAAATTGTATCGCCTCACTCACTCTCTGCTTGTGACTATAGGGAAAATAAAACCATTTCATGGCTCCCCTTGGGACTCATTGGCTGGGACGAGTCAAAAGCGAAGGCCGATCCTTCACGAGTGATTTAAACTCGTCTCAGCTTGCTACGCCAAGAACAAAGGATGAGTTTTCATGACTTTGTTTTTCATAGTAGGCCAAATATAATTTTTTTTTATATTTCCATTTTCTCGTCAAGCTTTTATTTCTTTCCACAATGTCGTAATTCATTTCAACCTAAATTACATTTGCACTTGGATTTGTTTAGTTTTTATTCTTTTTTAAGTTTGTACGTTACAGACCACAGTAAAAACGCTTTACTTTTATAATTTTCTTTTATTTTTGGTTTGTTTGAATGATGTGATAAAAACAAGTTCTAAAAAAAATTTTTTCACAGTCGATAAATCTGCAAAAAAACACAAAAAGCTGCGCACAGGGTTGGGCTTCCCTTTAAACTTGTTTTGAAGGCGACAAATTTAAGGATATTTTGAAGTGCGTCGTTTTAAAGTTGACCATTTACAATTCGATTGAGTTACTACTACGGCACGAGTTCCTTTTTAATATGAACTTGAACTCTGATTAAATGAATTAACTCAATTTAACCAGATTAAAAGCGAAAAATGTTCGTATTATTGCAGTTCTTTGACGATTTATGCCAGCAGAGATTACTTTTAATTGGTTTTGTGAATTTTTAAATTGGATTTGTTATTAACGGTTGTAGTTAACATTTGAACAACGGTCCATTTCATTAGTCAATTTAAAAAGTGGTGAATAGCATTTAGCAAAGTCTTATGAACATTAATGACGGCTTTTGAGGAAGAATTACGTTAAGTCGTAATATGAGCAATCCAGTTGGATGAAAATTGATCATGGCATTATTGGAATTTTTCATTTAGTTTCAACGATAAATTTGTCAATTTTAAAAGAAAATTTAATGTGCGGTGGTTTGATTTTATTAATGATTGATTAAAATTTGAGTTTTATGATTGTTCTAATAAGTATTATTATAGATTATGTGATAACTAACAATCAATACAGGAATGAAAATAATTTCAGAAGAAGAAAAAAAAAATTGTTGGTTAAAGAAATGTTGCGTTTGATTCATTTTGACTCGGCTAAATTCTTCATTTACAAATTTTTAATCAAATGTTAATTTATTTTAAAATTTGTCAGCATTAACCTTTTTTTAAAAGGGGAAATATAAACAAAAATTACATGGCGTAATTGTTGACTTTGATTAGTTGCGAAGAAAAGATTTTAAAAAGAAGAAGAAGAAAAAAAGTCGTGTAAAGAAAACAGCGCATTAATTTTTTAAAAAAAAAGCAATTAGATAAAACAAATTAAATTTATCCATAATTGTAGGCGTCTGACGGAAGAAGGGCGGATGCAAAAACAACAGACGTGAATTTGTACAAACCCTCTAGAGTAGTCGTGAAAATTAGTTCCGTCTTTGAAGTCGTGTAATCGGTCGAATTTTTGACAGAGCAAAAATGTCAACTCGAAAGTTAAATTATTTGGACAAGATTTTCAAGTTTGGAATTAATTTTTTTTCGCAAAGTAACCTGAAATGGAAAAATATTTTTTTTAAATTAATAATAATAGATAATGGAGAATGTAGTGACCTCGAATTTATTTAGTTATAAATTCGTGGGTGCACAATATTTCTCCCTCTTTTAATATTTCAAGCCTCGAGATATTACAAGTGGCACACGCCAGCTGCAATATCTCTCACCCTCCCCATCCAGGGGCCACACCCTGGAT
>JAQIXU010000133.1:0-60878 GCA_034701245.1 Strigamia transsilvanica
TATGAATAAATTAATACTTCAAAATATCTAATATAAATATTACATATTTTATTTACATTTTGCCATTTATAGTGCTGTAACATCTTTTCTAAAACTAAGAAAATGATAATAACAATTGTGATTACTATTATCATTCTTATTCGTGCTGTTTTATTATTTAGTTTATGGGAAACTAAAGCGGTCAAGTTGGCCTTCATGTCGGTGTTTGCTCTTTTCCAAAATCATTCAGTGTGAACTGGTTATGGGTTTGTCGACATAAATTTTCTTTTTTTTTATGACATCATTAAATCATCAGCGGACGGCGGGAGAGAAATTGCAACTTTGTATGAAGAGTGCGTCGATCTTACTTTTAGTGTTGGTTGTCTCTTAAAAATAAAATAAAAAAGAGAATTTGTGGCCTCAATTTTAAAATAATGCTATGTACCTGAGTACTTCAATTCTAACTAAAACTAGTCATGACAAAATCATCAATGCAAATTAGACGCATCAACATTGCAATTACCATTTGTATTCAAAGATAAATGCCAAGGTCTTCCCTTCCCTTGTTCCTGACGTGCAAACCAATTTGAATGTCCTTTTTTGTAGATTTGTATATTTTTATAGATTTCTACGTTAACGAGACCTTAAACGAGACCACTAAATAAAAATAATAATAAAAAAAATAGAAAGGATTATGGTAAGTATAAGCATTCAGCGCCATCTTTTGGTAATTAAACCCTATAACTTTAAAATAACATCCCGTAGTTGTTGTTTCATTTATTTTTTAATTTAAAAATGCTATTAGAAGTCGCTGCCAGTTGTACCCTCCAAAAATACAATTTACACTTAGATTTATTAGTTGTGGACAGAAGAAAAAAAATTAATGGATTTGCATTTTTCCAAGGCGAATTTCTTGACTGACTGATGCGCATAGCAGAAAGCCTTGAGTTTAAATATTTAAAAATAGCAATAGTTGAACAAATCCGTGAAAAAGTCTGTAGAAAACATTCTGTCAACAATTGATTGCATCGTGTAAAATGGTTTCTACTTCTCTCTGTGTACCAAAACTCAACCTCATTAAAAAATTAAACCCTTTTTGGTTAAAAGATAAAAATTAATTTACTTTTACACGTTACTTGCTATTAATCTTCTTTCTTTTAATGCACTTGTCAAATTGTGTATTAAAAGAATAATATTCCCTAATTTCTAAATATCTTTTACAATTACCTATATATTTGTCACATTACGTTCTATTTGCTATTCTATTCAAGTGCGTACCCTCATCCCCTCCCCATCCCTTCATCACTGCTCCTGTTGTGGCCTAAGGTAAGGAAAAGAGACGAGGAGGTCGCTCAATAATTAACTGGCGTGGTCTGCCTACATATGGCTGTTTAACCAGTTGGAAGATGGACACCGTGATTGATACCATCTAGCGACAAGAAAATGCATTACGTGAAACGTCAATTTTTTCTCCCCCTTTCTACATTTTTATTTTTACTTTTTTTTTCATCGTCCCATTTTTCTCGCAGGCAGACATTGGCAGCGCCACCAGTGGAAAACAAATGCTTAATTTAAGTATGGAGTCAACCCTTCTTCTTCACCGGCCGCCCCTCTTTAATTGCCCGCATAAATAATGCGTTCTAAATTGGATTCGGATGCACACCACAGCCTCCTCACGATTTGTGTTCAATCAATATTTGTAACACCTCCCACAAGGCAACGCAGTCAACAAACTTAAGATGAGCGTCATTCAATTTAAAAAGAAATTTACCGCTAATAAAGAAACAACATCCACGTATAAAAAAAACCCGGGGCATTGATAGCAAATGTACGCCACTGATTTACTTGGCATTCATTTAATTCTTTTAATTTAAAAAAAAAATAGTTCATCTCATCTGTAACTTAATTTGTTTTGAAACTTTCACCCTTTTCCCTTTGTCTAGCAAGTTTATAGCTCTGTAACTCACTTAAATGCACAACCTGTTCTCTAATGTTTATTAGTATTGGACGTTATTTGTAATAGAAAAAACTCAAAACCATAGTTTTAAAACTCCCTTCTTTTCTTTCAACAAAATTTACAACCAGGATCTTAAGTAATGGCCATTAGTCAGATCCCAGGTCATCAGGATTGAGAAAATTGGTAGAAGATAAAATGTTGACATTTGTTTTACTTTTTTTTTGAAACCCCGTAAACTTTCCTTTATCATTCGAATAAATTGCTTTCAATATATAACCCAATCTTTATTACATAAACTAAGCCTCTATTTTGGTAAAACAGTTAAGATTCTTTCCAATCTGGACTCACCGGACTTGCAAGAGCAATTAAGGACATTCAATGGGCTGGAAACCAAACAAAAAGGACCTCACACAAGAGGCCAAATAACCATCAATAGACGGAAAGAGAAAACCTTTTTATTATAACATCTTAAACATGCTGAGCAACTTCTTCGTTATAGCGAGGTCGCTCAGGGGAAATGGGAAAGACGTACTTAGCAGTTGCCTGACACTTCGCTAGCATCTGAATGATCTTTATTTAGCAGGCATTCCAAAACCCTATACTTTTATTCTAGAACCTTTTTAACTGGGTATATATAATAAATAACAATAATTGTGCAATAAAATTGCCTAATTTTGCTTCTACATCATTTCCGGCTGTGTTATACACCAATTCATAATAAACAACAATTATTATGATGATCTCACAGTTCAGAAACCGTGAACACGTACAAATAAACCAATAAACTAATTCAAAAAATTACTACAAATAGGTTTATACCAATTATCTTAACTTATTTATATTACCACTAGATGGCGTTAAACTCGCCTGCTCGATTTTCAGCTAAGATGATTAATTTTTTTCTCTACATGATAATCAACAACTGAGAAAGATGTATAATACTCGTGCTATGCTCTCAGTTAATAGCCCTCGTCTCCACCCATCTATAAAACTAATAACACATTGGCCATTTACTTTACCAGGCGTGAAAACGGACCCACATATACATCACGAAAACGGCCTCAAGGAAATTAGCAACGTGTAGTACAATGACAAATTCCAATGGGAGCTCTTTATTCCGACCATAAAACAAGTCGTGGACCGGACAGCAACACGTTTTCATTGCAAGTTCAGACAATTAAAACTTTTTTTTACTACCTAGCAAATATTTTTTTCGAACGACGAAGAATTGTGGCGAATGAGTTGTATTGTATTGTATCAAGGAAATAATTACGCAAGTCTCGAGTTCTTGTAGCACTAAATGTTGCAGCGATATCGGTAGACTATAGGTGGTTTAAATTTACAGATCGTGAAGTGCAGGAAATTGGGTTATACGTCTCGTAAAGTTGTCAAAGGCAGCATGCTGTCAGAAGCAGAGTCGACTTTGTGTGATGAATTGTTAATTAAAAATGAAATATATTTTCAAAGCACGGCTGTGTCAGAGCCAATCAAAAAGCAGCCTGATATTTGAGGAAATGAAAGCCCTTCAAAAATAAAGTAATAAATTAATTTCGATATGGAAAGAAAAAAAAAATATGCCTAACACGCACCACGCACGTAACATGTTTTACTCAATTCGTATTGTTCAAGATAAAAACCACAATAAATAAATTCCAACATGTTATTCATTATCTAAAAGGACAAAGAGGCGATTTCCTGGATCTGTCACGTTGACTCTAGAAATAGGCCAATGCCATGCACAACACGACGACATGTCAATCCACTTACTTGTGAGTAAATAAAAAAAATTCAAAAATCAAAGCCTACTTTTGAAACACGAACACTTTTTTTTGTCCTGGAAAAAGGCCATTTTCTCTCTTTTATTTTAAGCACATTCATTATGTATACAGTTAAAGGGGCTTTGCATTTTAAATGCCATTAGGCAATAGCAAAGCAAGTCATGATGATGATGGTGGCGGTAGTGAAAAGACGAAAGAATTTCAAAAACTACAAACCAGACCTCCCTTACCAGCCTAACCCTAACATCCTTTGCCGCTTGCTCTTCTAAGGCTCAAAAATTATCTTCACAAGTGTCAGGAATGAAGGACGTTCTTCACTCGCCGTAACTCGATTCCACTTTTTTCTCTTTAGGTAGTTACGCGAGGCAAAGTACACGTAGTCGTGAAGGAAGAACTTACATTCCTCGAGTGCAAATTGCTAAGAAAAGTTCTCTCATCTACATTTGTGGAAAGAATCTGCCATTTTATCCTCGGAGCTGGATTCGGACATCCATGACCACTTCATAAATCATTTCAACTGTGCATCTGTGCATCTTTAGCCTTCCATTTGCACCGTTATCAGTCACATTCATCTCGAATTCTTTCTCCAAGCCCAGAAAACAGCTTACACAATATTATATTCATGCTCGGTTGATTTTCCTTCCACGCCACAACGTGAAGCTGCCTTTTATATACCACAGGTTTTTAACGTTGAATACCTGCCTTTTTTTCCATTCCATATTCTGTTTTCTCTTTACATTCTCTTATCCTAGCGGGCAATCAACTCTCAAAAACCTACAGCCAGTTTACCCCTGTTTTATGGACGATATAAATCACCGACTCATCCTGTTTTGGAAAACTACACTTTCGCTCTAAGTTGTTAGGCGGAGAGCAAGAGAAGGAAAAGAGAAAGACGAAGAAAGTGGCAGTCATTCATTAAAGAAAACGGTATATCTACTTTATAATGTTTTTTTAAAAAAATATATTTACTGCAATTTTTTCCCCATCGTTAGAAAATCTAAAGGAATGCCAACCATTAACTCATACAAAAATTCCAGCGATAAAAGGGTCAGTCAAAGTTGATCATAAAATAAAAAATTATGACCTTTTATTACAACAAAGAAAACCATTCTTCGCACTTAAAATGCCATTGAAATGTTTAATCACAGTTTTTAAGATATTTTATTTTGCTTTTAGACGTCGTTCACCTTAGAAAACCGAATCTTAATAAGTATAAAAAATTAGAAATTTACTGCTTGACTGTTAGAAGTCAAATTTGAGTAATTTACAGCTCAGCGAACAAGTCAGAATTTAATTTATAATATTGTAAATTTACTTTTACTTTCTGATGTTCGTCAGAACCCTTCGTTTAAAAGGTAAAGCACACAAATACCATAAAATTAAGTGCTCTTTTTTATTTATCAAGGTCTAATTGCAAATAATACTTGCAGCAGCTATAAAACGTATTTTAAAAAATAAAGTTAAGTTAAAAAATAATAAATTTTAAACGAAGTAAAACTAAGCAGCAAGCAGCAAACTGATTTAAACACATGTTGAATGTCATCAAATAGATGACAAAACTGCGAGCTACACCGAAAGTCAGTGGCGGATCTAGACTTAGTGGGGCCCTGAGGCTAGGGAGCCCTAAACACACTTTGCTTACACATTTATAAGCGTATATATACGTTTTTTTCACACACATTTTTTTCGTAGAAGGCCCCTGTTGCGTCGGGGGCCCTGAGGATTAAGCCTCATTAGCCTCACAGTAGATCCGCCGCTGCGAAAAGTTACGTGTCTCCCATACCTATCCCGTAGTTTTCAAGTGAGAAAACTATAAAATTACTAAAGTTTAACAACAAAATTAGATACCGATGCCGTATGTATTATGCTAGTGATTCGATTGGCAAATTTCATATCTGTTGTATACATCCTTGTTTTCAGAATTTCGGCTCATTAAAAAACTTTTTAAAAAAAGCATTACGAGGTACAGTTCAAAAATGTTTATACGAACTTTGTTGAAAATGCAGGAAAAGATTGAAAAATAAAATTTTTTTTTTGCCTACAACACGATTATTATATGGGCGGAAAATCCTGGGAGCAAGTGATGCGTGTTTTATTTTCCAAGCGGAATTAATTCGCCAATTTATGACTCGCACACCGTACTACGTGCAATGCAATTAGAAGTCACTTAAATTCTCCTTTCAAACACGCTAGTAGAGAAGAAGGATTTTCTATAATAATCATTACACATCCACAAAAGTCTGAAAAATTTCCCCATTCTCTTACGTCTATAAAACAATAATTCACGGACAACTGTCAATAACTGTCCACTGACAACTTCTTGACAAAATAAAAATTTGATAGGAACAACTCTTAGGAAAAAAATGAGCAATAAACTATCTGCTGACTTGCTCTGATATGAGCACTCACTTTTTTTCTGACGGTCAAAAAAATATTAAAACAGGGACGTTTGCTGTTCACAAGATTTATGATGTAACAGATTACTAGAATAACAATGATGGGCCCTTTTCCTTAACCTTCATTGTACAATGTGGTCTACGAACACGCGCAATTTCAAACCTAATAGTTACAGCGCAAGCAATGTAAATCTGATAAACTTGTAGCTTTCATTTTATGATTTATTAATATCAGACATGAAAATCACGAATAAACGTGAGGTAATATTTATTGATAGCGTATTGATTTATTGTTTGGCATTTATTGATGTCCGAGATTAGTATGGTAATAAATCACAATTTTAAAAACATTTATTACGATGTCGTAAAGTGTTCCATACACTTTCAAATCGAATTAGCAAAGTTGGTTTGTTGTTTTATGATGAAAGCGAAAGCAAAATGCATAAAATGACTATCAGTTGTACGATTTGAAATTTAAAATATATAAAAAACCCTACGACTGGCTTGTTTTAAAGTATTTCTTTTATTACATCAGTACAAATATCACCTCCATTAGGTCTCGTGTCACATTCGATATGCATTCGAAATTCGCCAGTTAATTTGACGGTTTATTCAGAAAAGTGAGCAGCTGTTGTCCAAAAAGCAAACATTTATTTTTTAAGCAATTAAATCGAACATTCTTAAAACGGGTTTTTTATACAAATCTGGCATTTATTCGGTAGTCGATGATGCAAGTTAAGTCCTGCCCACATCAACACGAATAACAGAAGTAATATAAAACGCAGTGCAGCAAAAGGAAATCGGCGTCTAATGTTTTTAAACTTGTATTTATTTGCAAGAAGAAAAATTTGAGAGCACTTTTCGACAAGAAAAAAATAAATCAATGATGTACTCATTTAAACCAAGTTTCTAATTAAATATTCCATTTTCATCTGAGAAGTTTTTTTTGCACCAATTACTCAAAAGCGCTTGCGTCTCATTGCTCCGAATATGAATACGAGCCTGAAGAATTTTCTCTAGTAGCCAAAGGGTGATCTTATTTGGAAAGTGAGTGCAAATTAAGGCTTTCCAACAGATGGAAATTGCACAGCTTAAGATGCATTCATTCAACTTGGCTCCGTCTTTAGCTTTTCTTACTCTCCATTCAATGTCTCTTCAAGAAAAAGACTGCTAATGTGCTATTAACCAAATTCACCAACAGAAACGCTTTCCTTCCTCCAAGCACCCCTTTCGTCTTATTCTATCACGAATCTGAAGTTTTAAAAAAATTCAAATGTTGTACTATACGCTTTAATGAATGAAAATTTAAGTTCGGAGAAAAAAATTAAGTGAAATAGAATAATCATTCATTTTGAATAATACAATTAAAATATCTCCTATGAATATGATGAATAAAAAATTAGACAATACAATAATGTAATTTATCTAATGCCATTAGGAAAAAAGTTGTTTTAAAATAAACCGTTTCCTTTTCCAAACGAGGAAAAATATTGTCTCGTGATTCTTTTCTCGTTCATAATTTTCTAATTACGAGTCAGCATAGAATGTCAAATGACGAGACGCGCAAAACTTCCGTCCCCACCCCTGTCTCTCAAATAGTGAATTGCTTACCAACAAACAAGACAAGTGTATGGGATGAGGAAAACATTCACAACTATACAATATACATTGCTGTATAACTTACACAGAGCCCAACCTGGCACATGGCGTTTAATGTGCATGTGTGTGTTTGCATAATGGCAAGAATTCCATATTAATGCTTTACCGCCCTTCTCTTTGCCGCTATCCTCATGAATAATAAACACCCCTTCCTTCTTTTCCAACTTCTCTTACTTTCTCTCGTTTCTTCTCCAATACATTTTAAAATACATATTATACAACATTGCAAATAAATGCTGTTAACTTACGGCTTGTCTAATTTTTATCCATTATCAATAGTAACTTTTAAAGAAAACCGCCAAATGGATTACCCCTATATAAGGCTATGCGAATAGAGCCAATCCCCAGTCTAATTTTTACTAGTCTACCACGAAGCCAAAGTTTTAGGCCCACTTTTTCGCATGTTTTAAGTAAGGCTTTTCATCAAGATTCGCTTTTTTCATGAAGAAAGTTCCAAATCCCGATCAATCGAAGAAAGAGCGTCCAGAACGCCCAAGACGAAAAAAGTACCTGCTGAATCTGTGCCTTCGGCCGAGTAGGCCTTGCAGGCCCAGACACCCGCCATTACGGCCGATTCGACTCCAGAAACTTCGACGACCGCCCTGAAAGAATCGGACATTCAGTTCTTCATCCAACAAAGTTTGCAAGACTTTTTCAAGTCTTCTAGTTTGATTCCGGTCGCCCCTTCGTCGCCTGTGATGTCCCAAGACGCACGACACCTCGCCGCAAAAGCCGTTTTTCCCTCCGGGTCACGCGAGTCATCGCCCTGTCTATTGACAAGTTACAAAAAATCGTACTACCACAAGGCGTATCCTAGGAACGCAAGGGCGAGATCCCCGGATATGGGGAGGCACCAGCCTCGACCTAGGTTGAAGGATCTGGTGTCCTTTTCCAACATCAATTCGAAAAAAGAATGCTACAACTCTGAGTTCGTCCAGCCGTAGGCTATGTTTGAAAGTTCACCCAGTGCAGTTGGACATAAGAACGAGATTGCCAGACTCAAAGCTAAGTTGGCAAAATTGTTGAAGACCAGATCTCCAAGACGCAAAACAGTTGCTTTGATTTTTGATTCAGAAGAGGATGTTGCTGCAGCTGTCCCCCTACTGGCCAAAAAATCGGCAGAAAAAAATCAAAGAGATTTTGTCAACCAGGGTTGTCCTTTTCCCTTTAGGTTTGATTCAAGATTTAATTTCTCTCTTTCTTGCTTTTAGTCGTCAACTTCCTATGCCAAGAAGTTCCGAGGCAAGTCCCCTCGCCCGGTGGACCAGGTTCCATCGTTGAAATATAGAGAAATGGACGACAACATCAAGAGTTATCTCAGAGCAAATTTAAATGATTAGAGATGGTTGCTTATGTCTCCAGATATGGCAGACCTTGAAAAATCACTCCAAGTCAGGATGGAAGTTTGAAGAGTATTTGCAAATAAAATCAAAAATATATATCTAGGCGGATGAACAGTAAGTGGAAAAGGTATCATGGGTGTGTGACCATATATTGCATAATTGTACTGTATTTAGAAGGGAAATTCTCCTTAATCAGAGGTTGACTAACCTTTTGGCTTTAACCCTGGCCGGTAGGTCGACAAACATCAAACTTCTTTCGGCCAATATTGTATTCAACAACAATTTTTGTATAGTTCCTCTCTTAGGTTCCAGGAAATCTTCTTCTCAAACCCCTTTCCGTATCTCTAAGTTTCATGATAAAGATCTCTGTCCAGTTTTGCTCTTCGCAAGTATCTGAACTTCACCATTTCGATCTGCAAGGATACAAAACAGCTTCTAATCTCGACTTCCTTTCCCTTTGGGGTGGTTTCCTCAGCTACCATCTCCAGATGGATTAAGTGTACCCTTGGTGACGCTGGGGTCGACACGTCAGTTTTTTCTGCTCATTCCACTAGGACGGCATCCACCTCTTTTGCTGCAAGCAAAGGAGTTTCCCTCAATCATAATATTCAGGCAGCCAATTGGTCAACTGCCAAGGTTTTTCAAAGTTTTTACAAAAAAACCTATTTTTTCCTTCTCAGATGAACTTTCTGCTGTTGTTTTGGGAGGCTAAAAACAGCCATAGGTTAACAACATTTATTTGCAACGTTGTATAATTCCAAATTTTGCTAGTATTTATGAAGCAAAATTATGATTATACTAAGCAAATAAATGTTATTAACAATCCCACCCATACATTAATAAAATGTTAATGTTGTCCATCCCTTGCAGAAACTAGTCTCCTGTAGGATCGGTTCCAGAATGATTTCTTTTTGTATTTGATTTCCTTTATTTGAATAAAGATTTTGTGAAATCAACACCTTGTTTTTATTAGACTGGGAATTGGCTCTACTTGTAGCCTTATATAGGGGTAATCCATCTGGTGGTTTTCTTTAAAACATACTATTGATAAATGATAAAAATTAGACAAGCCAAAAGTTAACAATATTGATTTGCTTAGCATAATCATAATTTTGCTTCATAAATACTAGCAAAATCTGGAATTTTGTGCTATTGAGAATTTTCAAGATTTACTTGTTTTTCTTAGTGACGACAACAACAAGAACAAAAAATAATAATAATACCAATAAATGCAGTGGTTTACAGACTACATAATTCATAAGTTATAGAAAAGTTTAGTGGATTAGATTAAAGCATATTCAACTTATTGAAAAATTAACAAAGTCATTACTTTTTTTAATTTATGCCTCAATTTTATTCTAGTACCTTAACATCTCATCACTCTTTCCGCCCTCCCACACAGCAGGATATTTTTAAGCCTCCAAGATCACAATGTCATCTTAATAAAGGATTTGGAGACTATGCAGACAAAAGCCTTCCCGCCAAAACTGAAGGGCTAATTATAAAAGTCCCTGCGGTTATTATCTTAAAAAAAAGAAGAAAAAGGAAAAAAACACATTAAAAAAAGTTAAGTCCTTCGTTGATGGAAAAATTGCTATTTTATTAGCGATTACTCCTCACCCCCCCTTTTTTTTTAATATAAACTTTCAAATTATCGTGATTAAATTTTATTATCCACTAAAAACAACAAATTGAAGTATGAGGTCAATGAAAATAAAATGTAACATGACTGACATTGTGTTGTAAATGGCATTTTACCTAAAAAAAAAAAAAAAAGAAAAAGAAAAAGAAAATAGAGCTTTAATCAAATGTCATTTTCGACTAACACAAACGAACGGCACAGACATAAATGGAGAGAATGGATATTCTACACAATGCGAGCATTGCTTTGATGGAAACTGGAGAAGGGCGTCGTTTCACCAACGCATGGAAAGAGGCTGATTATTGGGTTAATCCCCTTCCCCGTTTTCCGCCTCCGAATATTGCTTCAACCCTCAAGATGCAGCAGCGAAGGCAAAACGGGACAAAACTGTAAAACCAAGAGAAAAAAATCATACAAACGTCATCAAATGTGCACCTGATAAACAGAAACAGATGGTTCTTCCCTGTCGAACCACAAAGCTGTGCCGAAAAGCATAAAGGAGGTGCTTTTCTTTCTCCGTAACTGTAAAACTTATATTTTTTGAATTTGACTCAGGGCTTCCATTATTGATATTAATTAATAAACTCATAAAGTGAGCGAAAAGAATCAATCGAGTCGATGAGCAAATCTAGCAACAACAAAAAAAGAGAGTAGTGAAAAAAAATCGTCTCATCCACCTAAACAAGTGGTCGTCAAGAGATGGCGCCAAAGATAAATATCACCCAAGAGAGTGGGCATTATTGAAACAGCAAAAGAAGTTCATGAATGCCCTGACCATTTACCAAAAGCGGCCACCCGAGTTTCTGATAACTGTTAAATAGAGAATATTTTGAAATGAGATTTTCGAATTCACTCAATTAATAAATAAAATAATTTTTATTGTTAGAAAAGTAAAAGAAAAATATAAAATGGTTATTTTTGAGCCTTTCGTTTTTAAAATTTAAAAAAAAAAAAGTTTTTTTTTCATAATTAAATAAAATGTTTTGACAACTTTTTTTTTACACTAATTGAACCAACCAAAAAATCGAGTAGAAGAAAAAAAGTAGAAGAAAAAGATTGGCCAGAGTGGTTTTATTTGTTTCTTCAAGTGTCTCACTATAGAAAGATCTAAGAGTAGTTCAACCAAGTCCCACTAGGCCATTGCTCCGTCTGCCCCCAATATTTCAGTTGGTCGAGAGCAGATGCACCATTCATCTTCGACAAAAGAAAGAGAAGTAGCAACATTCCACACAACTGGCCAACACCACTATTCGTTCGAATCATCAGTCGCTGTAATTGAGGCTCTCGAATCACAAGACACTTGCAACCATCAGTCTCCATATACTATGGGGTGGAAAATGAAGCGCACACGTGAAAACACTTTTAGAAAAGAACTAACACATTCCCAACAGAGCAGACCCATCTCGCTGTGGGGTCAATTTGTGAAGGAAGGGTGAGAGAAAAATGTTCACCATGCCATACACATACGCTCACTGATAAAATGATTGGTCACCAGACAGACGCAATCAAAAATCAATCATTAAAAAAAAAACGAAATAAAAAAATCCACGAGACAAGAAGCATTTTGTTACGAGGAAGTCTATTAAATTTAGCGAAAAACTTTACTTTCCATCACACCGTCGTCAATATTACATTTCTAACCAACAGCCAGCAGCTGAAAGTGGCAGCGGTCATGAAACTGACCTCACAGAACGTTGCCGGCCGTTTTCGTGACACGAAGCAAATGTTATGATTTCTTACAGAAAAATACAGTAAAGAAGGAGAAGGATGGCGATATGAGAAAAGCGAGTTGAGAGGCAAATTTATCAAACAGGAGCACCTTAATTAATCACAGACCAAACGAGGTTGGAGAAGAGTGAAGGAAGAAATGGCACAGTGATGGAACTGTAAGTCCAACCCCGTAAACACAGCGCCTTACAAAATGCTAAATGATGATGGCAAAGGAAAAACCAATTCCTGCTGCTATGAGCTCATCCGTTTTCCCCTCAATTTTCCTTTTCCTTTTCACTCTATAAACCAGATGCGTTCAAATTAAAATGGATACATGTTTGAAATTGTAGTTCTCTCTCTTTCCGCTTGGTTGAACAGCAGTTTAAAGTCAATGTTTTCATTTCACCTATAGCATCTACCCCTAAAGCTAACCCTTAAACTAGGTCTTTTAAATCCAATGGAATTTTCACATTCTTCCATCGTTACAAGTGCCATAGAGCAATCTGATTGGGTCATAAACCAAAGGGCAAAATAAATTCTCTTCGTCCAACAGTTATATAGGTTGAGGGTGTGCGTGTATACCGTATGTGAATTCCTGGTCCACTGACTCTCTTCGGAGAGAACAAATCCTTCACTGGAAATTGATTCTAGCAATAAAAAAAAAAAGAAAACCGACAGAAGACGAGTAGATAGAGAGAAACTATAATAAACTATTTACTTTCATTCTTTTTTTCCGTTTGTAGCTACTTTACTTCACGCAATCCTTTTTCTCCAGGGTCAGAAAAGTAGCGGTCAGCTAAACTTTTCTTATTTTTTTTTCTTTCCTTCATTACTGACCATCCATGCAAAATGGACATGTTGAGTGTGGTCATAGTTCTTACTGTCCAAGAGCAATTCTACCATTAGTCCCCTTTTACACAAGATGCGATCTTGCTTTTAAGCCGTCACTCCTTTTCCGTTTGCAAAACAGCATTAATGTTCTAGGCCAGAGGTTTTTTGCATCGAAAGGACCATTGAACACAAAGAAATAGGATAAATGTTAAAATTAAATAAATATTACGGTAGTGTTAAAAATATTTTAAAAATATTTAAAATATTTAATGAATATGTTCTTTTAAAAAAATTAAGAGTAAACTTATGGTTGACTTTACTTTTATTTTTTATTTTATAAAAATCGAAGAACTGTCCCAATGCTGAAAATTGTGTACACTCTAAATTTATATCAAAAAAAATTTATGAAGTTAGACTACAATATAAAAAAGGAGCTCACAGCCGGTGGTATAAAACGAAAACCGGAACGTAACATTAAAAACAACTTTTTATATAAAACCAAACAAAATTATGATTACTCGCCTAATTTTTTAAAAGATTTATTCTGTTTTTTTTTCTACACAAATAGACTGGTTCCTTTCTAATTCTCTAGTTTAAATTAATAACAAACATCTTAAAAACATCTGGGAAAAAAGTGAAGAAATCAATAGACGATATTTCTAAAGATTGATTTTTCACTTCAACACTTTTTGAACACCAGTGGCTACACTACAGATTGGAATTTTCTCCACAATTGTAACATTGGTATCAAAAGGGCGGGAGAAAGGGCAGTCAAAGTGGATCTAATATTCCTTGGAGCAGAAAGAACACACTCTTAGCTTCACCATATAATCAATGACCATGCACCGAAGGGATGTTACGACAATTTAAAGCAGTCTGCATAAGAACAGTTAAACCTCTTTTCTTCTCAGCACACTTTTTTCTTACCAACTTACACTTCCGCTTCAGAAAGCTCAGCAGCAAGTTTCAACAAATGCAAAACACTATTAAAGGGTCAATTGAACTTTGATTGCAAATGGAAATACAGAGTACCAAGAGGATAAAAAAAAAACAATTTTCTACTATCTTACACACAATTTCTTTTATTTTTAAACTTTTATTTCTTACACTTGTAGTAAAAACGTTTTATTTTCTTCTAATATTGCATAAACTTATCTAAATAATTTAAAATTTTGATCCTGTTTAAAAGAAAGAATTACGAGCAAGGAATTTGCTTGCGTGTATCTTACTTCCCTCGATCGTCTCCCGAATGACGCCATTATGATGAGTCCCGTCGCCCTCCCATCTTCCACCCATCCTACATCCCATCCCAAGCAGCGGCCATTGTTCTGGCAGTCATGGCCGTGTTAATGATTCATTAAAGGCAGCCGTAAATAAGTTTTATAGCGAGTTGCGCGCGGCCAGCAAACGGGAGGATGCGTTCGTGCGGGCTAATTACTCTCGGCGCCCCAATCGTGCCGCCTCACTCCATTGGGCGCCGTCTAACGGCCTCATTGATCGCAAAGGCTTAGACGACTTCTTCACACAAGAATCTCTCCTCTTTGCCTGCCAGTCCGACAGCCACACCCTCTTCTTTTAATGTTATAGGTCCAAAAATAAAACCTCAAATATTTGCATTTTTATAAAACCCCTGTACACATCATCAAGGAACGTTCCAATGATAATGAGAAAACCAGAGAGAAGGAAAAAGAAATGGCTTTTAATGAACACTTGTTCAAACAAACATGAAAAAGCCAAACAACATATTCTCCAGTGTATAACTGTTGTCCTTTTGATATTGTCGTTTCGTTGTAGTAAAGATTTTAGGGGAAAATTAATTAAAAATTTGTTTTTCCACAATAAATCTCTGCTGTTTACACAAGCAGTTTTCAAATTCAACTTTTCGGGGTTAAAAGTTACAAAATATTTTTAAAATAACTTATAATGTTATAACAACCTGTAGCTAAAAGCTGACATTCAAACCTCTCATCAAATCAGGTAACGAAACGATGAAAAAATGTTTCCGCCCACACCACACGATACACGTCTTGGAATCCGCGCAGAAGTAGCTTACAGCTGCAGGTGCACATGTCTACTGCTGCAAAATAAATTGTAATAATCTGTAATCATAACCCTTACTCACACACCTGAGAGAAATGAGGGGAAAAGTTCGTAGTTGACAAGCAAAATCTTTCATTTTTTTGACATTGATCAGTCGAGTTCATTATTCCCCGTCCATCAAGAACCTTTGCTGGTGGTCTAAGGTCAACATTCTGTCAGCACAGAAAAGTCAGAGTACATCAAACAATTAATGATCTGCATAAATAATTAGACAAACCGAAAAAGTCCATCATTTATTCTTTGATATCTTTGTAGACGTTCGATGAGGCTGCCCAAGCACGTTGTAGAAACGAGTAGAGAACAGCTTGTTGTCAGACAAATCACTCATACCTAGAGTGTTTCAGCACACTCTTTTATCGTTTGTGAGGGTGGGGTCTAAGGTTCGAGTGAAAGGCGTATAATTTGAGATCATTTATTTGAGTCTTTATCTCATGAAGCTACGGAAAAGCTAACCTATTCACTGAAGCGGAAACGGAACCACTTTACCTGTTTTTGAAGGCCGGTGCTCAGTCAAACCTATTACTCTGTATTTATCAGTCCAACGCACAATGGATGAAGCACAAGGTGACGAAAACCTACTTTAAATTCATAGCAAAAAAATTTGAAATGTCAGAATGTCAGAATTCTCCTCCTACGTAGCCACTATGAAATGGAGATTGGAAAGCGCATCAGGTGCCTCGGTAGGGGGTTTCCACTTCTCCTGAGCATCCTCGATGATCATTCAACAAAATCAACCCATACCACTGCACAAAGGTCAATCCACCATCCGTGACTGAGTTCAAGCTGCTGTCACTTTGCACCGACTTAGTCTATAAATCACAAAAGTGGCCTGAAGATCACCTGCTGTGGGAAGGACATCAGCCTTCTATCATTACAGCCACATTTATTTTAAAAAATGAAAAAAACAAATAAATTACAGATAAGATTCTTTGAAATCCAACATCAACCGTATTTTCTAAATGTGGTTCTTGTTCAGCGTATTATTGACAGTCTTGTCAAATGTGGCGTGCAGTTGCCTTGGCAACTCAACGGATTAAAAATTGCGCGCAAGATTAATGTTGGCACCGATGATGGCGACATCTGTTATCGGAAAGTAATGCAAATGAACCCATCTCGCAGATCACTCAAAGCTCTCCACCCGTTACACATTTTAATCGATATGTTTTCTTTTCTTTTTTAAATGAGTTATTAGTATCTTGTTTTTAAACAGCTACTGTAATAAAATACGTTTTATTGCCACTCAAAAAATAAGGAACAATTTTTAAAAAAAATTACATTTGTCGTTTCGATGGAAATTGGAAAAACACCCACTAAGATGTTCGGTGCTAATAGATTAGCTATACGTGCGTGATGCCCCAACTCCACAGGCCGCCGTCACCCAAGCAGCCAAAAAGTTAATTAAAGTAATTCGTCTCTGTCGACGCAAGGGGGCGCAAAACAGTCAAGTATAAAACGAAGGGTCTCGCAATCAACCATTCACAATCCTATAATTGTAACAACAAACACCTTAATGTAAACAAATCAACATGTTTGCAAACTTAACACAAATTGATTAATGAGCTTATAAATCAACGAGATAAAAATCGATACAACAGCATCAATTAGAAGATCAAACAATAAAAACACCAGAGAACAAAACTCGAACCGCGTCCGCGTCATTCCACTCATTAGTGCTGAGTAAAAAAAAACTTTTGCACCCATTTTCGCTTGGACCCTCTCTCTTTCATATTAGCACCAACACAATTAAGCATCCCCGCTGCTTCCACATGATGCGTGCACAAAATGTGCAAACGTGAAAAATCGTCCCAAATGCTATATTATGTCCCTTCCAAACGGTGGATGGCAATTTGTCTACTGCCACTCATAATTTACCCCTCGTGTGAAAGATATATTGACGCCCCGCCACAAGAGTTTTGAAAAATAGAATGAGTGCGCGCTCAGGAATATAAATTGTTTCTTTTCACACTTTTCTTTCAAGCAATCTCGTCCACATTCCTTCTATTCTGCAACCACCTAGAAATAAAAGAATATGGCGACACATGTAGAAGAAAATAAAAGCCCTAAAACTACGACTTTCTTTTTACATCTTCAACTTGAAGTAAGTTTCTTCAGTACAGTTTCAATTTCTATTTTTGAAAATCGGCCGGGCTACATTTATCTTTAGTGCAATATGATTTCATTATAAACATAAACACATCACGAGCTGCTTCGTTAATGCATAAACTTGTTAAAAAGCCAATTAACCCAGTGGCCATTCCATATATAAAACATCATAAACAACTGTTATGATGACTTACTGAAACAGTACAACAAATTGTTACGACATTTTATCTCATTTCAGTGCCAATCATTTTAAATAGTTTCAGTCTGTTTGTATTTTCTACGTATCTTTTTTACGAATACAAATTTTATGATAGGAATCGACTTGGTGGACTCATCGACTACGAGTGCCATGCTTTCCACTGCCATATCACTCTGCCCCTGCAATGGGGATCGAGAAACATAACACCTGATTTATGACCTATTTCCTAGCACAGAGCAGATGCTGGCAGCCATCCATCAACAGAGTGAAGCTTATGCTGCAACTGAAGCTAAAATTCAAACCCAAGAAAAATAAAATAGAATAAAAATAATAAGTAACTCCAATGTTGATACCATTTGCTTCTCTTAGTTAGACCGTGATTTGATGAATTGTTTATTGGTATTGTGTACGATGCTGGGTTGTTTGCTCCTTTTTGTAGTAAACAGTCTAATTATTTGCCTTTATATTCCATTTTCCATTTTGAATTTAGTCGAGTCCAGTTGAAGACAACAACCCAAACTCTTTCCCAAGTGACATCACAACTATTCCATTCTTCATGCGTGTTTTGTTGCCCTTGACAACAACTCAGCTTCTTCGCTCGGGGGGCCATCTGTGAGCCATGAATCGTCGTCCGCCCTTGACGGCTTGATGGCGAGAAACTGGGGATAGACTTATTCGTTTTCACACAAGGTTCATTGGCATGTGATGGATTGGGATGCACTGTGCAGCAATTGGCACCGCCTAATGCATAACGTAGGCGATGACCCATCTCAATGCGAACTTGAAGACAAAGAAGAAAGCCGATGAGACCAATCTCGTAGTCTGTCTGCCAATGTTGTCAGATTTCATTTCCAACTGCCCTTTGTACGACGACAGCGCGAAACAAATGTCAAAACTTGGGTGCAATTAGCTGGCATGGCCAATGGACTAAGTACCTTAATTAGTCAAAATAAATTCTTGTAGTTGTACCCGCTTTGGCTGCCTCAATGCTGTCATTAGAGGTCGAGTAAAGATGTACGTAAATCAGATGCACATCCCAACGACCTCCATTGAGACAGCCAGGTGCACAAACCAAACCACATCACCACATTCAACTACGTACATCAACTCTCATGCAAATCCCCCGCCATCCTCTGACAATATTTGCGGCTAAACTGCAGTGCCATCGTTTTAAATAAGCAGAATTATGAGACAAATTTATACAATTACACGCATCGTGACGTAAAAAATGTGCTATTATTTTAAAAACGCGGATAAAAATCTTGCAGATTTGGTCATACGGCGAAGATAAAAATGGAAATTTCCAATCCAATCTCTCTCCCTCTTCCCTCTCTCTTTTCCCTTTCTACTTTGTACTATTCGCCATGCTCAAAATATAAGACAAGCGCGGAGATTTATTCGTCCACTTTGCCTCAGTCGCCTTTTTATCTCAAAGACGAGCTCCATCTGCGCTATGCTTAGGCCCCAAAATATTGTTGTTGCCGTTCGTCTAATCCATGACCCCCCTCTTTTGCTCATGACCAACACTTTATGGCCTTAGAGCCTTAGGTAACACTTGAGAGTGCATACATATATATGCATGTCCCTTTATCGCTACAAACTACGTTGAATATGACATCGAGCAAGATATGCAACTTAGATATCTCTCTCTCTCTCTCGCTTCAGCTTGTCACACACCAGATCCGAGCATTCGTTGTAATAACAAGGTCACCAAATTGCTACTGCTCTTTGCTGCTCGCACATATGGCGGAAGAAAATGCTCCAGGCCCATCTTCAAACGACTGCACCGCGCGGGATGGAAAAGGCACATATAATACGTATCCATCATCTGTGACGCAAATGGCGCCTCCCAACTTGCAACTTATATGCTTTATTCTTCTAGTTTTCTATTTTCTTTTCTTTTTTTGCACGAGCGCATCCAGCGAAATGACAAGCAACCACACTGAAGATTTGTGAATACAAGTACAAGTACCTTAACGTAACGTCATTTTCAAATGGATTCTCGTGACTCATTTTGCACAAAAAAATAATTAAAATTTACAAAATAAAAATATTTCAGGTAAAAAATTTAGTGCGACTAAAGAAATTTATAAATTTTAAATTGAATAGAAATCAATTTAAATTTTACGTAACGGTTTATCTAAGTTCGACCGTAAATCAATAAGTGACCCGAAATTGTAGAAGATTTGATCACCATCAAGAGAAGTCAATGTACAAACTTTTGGGATGAATGTCAAAGTCGATCGTTCACCCCTCCAACTTGTCAGCCTCACGCAATATTCATTACTGAATCCGTCAAGTGTTGTCGGATCAATGTGATTAATGAAGTGACAGTCCACTCCGAGGAGAGTCCAAGTCCAACTTATCCTGTTATGACTGGCAGAAAAATTAGTCATTCGCTGCATATGATGCAGCATTTGATGGAGGACAGACAAAGAATGGATTAAGCGAAAAAGTCGACGCCCACCAATGAAAGCCATCCATCTACAAGAACAAAAGACATAACTTCATCTCACTCATCTTTAAATTTCTGCAAAATGGCAATTGTTTTACCAGACGTAACAGATGCATCAAAGTCATCAGCTGATACATGGATAAAAGAAAATACTTGAGATAACCGATCCTAGTGAAATTAATCCATCAATCAATTTGACCAGCAAAAACCTCAACTAATGATCTATCATCAATATTGATAGATGACTGATAAATGAATCATGATTATCAATTTCGAGTAAATGAAACGATTTCTAAGACTACCGGTGCAAATAGAAATGAAACAAAATTCATAATTCTGTCCTTTGTTGACGATAGGTTATCTACTTCAGGCGTCAACTCTATTAAATATGGACGCCACACGAGTTAATGAAGATTTCTAAGAGAGGCAGGGTTTGGTGCGGCTGGCGCGAGGCCAAACGACCCACCTAGGACGCGAAGAATGTTAATTGTTTCCCTGATGGATTGATTGATGGTCCCACTAACTGCACTAGATCCGCCCACGATGAGTCACGTGACACATTTCTATACAAACAAATAGTCTCTGGAGTTAAAGTCGATTTTCGGAAAACTCGACAAACTTTTTGACAATTTATTGACACATTTGCTTGGCAAATAACAACTTCACTGACACATCCGACTATTCCACGAGTAAAGATCAATTTCACCTCAACACGAGCGACACAATGTGTCAAAGCAACGTGTTCAGCCTACAAGCAACAAGATGCCTGTCAAGTCAAGCTAGACAGTAAAAATAAAAAAAATAAAAAGACGAAGAAAAGAAAAAAAATCATTAACAGACAGCTATTCTTGCGTGATCATCTTTCTGTCGTTTCTTTTCGGGAAGAAAAAAATTTCTTTACGCTAAATATGTTTAAAAAATTGCCTTGCTTCACCAAACCGATATCAAAAAATATTTTATCGTCCTTAGATTAGTCAAAAGATGGCGCTGAGTGATCTGACACACTTATTACGTAACATTTTTTAAAAATCTAACACTACTAATAATTTTACATTCTGTACCGGTAATCAAAATTGACAGATGACAGGTCGTGACGAAAAGTAATGTATATTAAGTACTACATATAATTTCAACACACAACCATAAAAAGTTTTTTTTTTGAAAGATTTAAAATGTGTACTGCTCCATGTTCTCACATAGATTACCTTATTTCCTCTTAAAAACCTGTAATTCCGGATATTTGCATTTCGGTATAAATATACATTTCATTTTATTTTTTACAGTAATTTTATTTGGTCTTCAGTGCGTTAACACAGACAGCTGCATGTATTTTAATACCTTCTTTCTAATAACTTTTTTGTATGAACCTATTTGTATGTACCATTTGATAGTAAGTGGCTGTTGCAATGAAAAAGTTAAGACCGGCAGGGAAAAAGAAGGAAGGTCACTCAAATTTATGAACAGCCTCTAATTGGTGGGTGGGAGTGAGAGCAAAAGAAAAGAAAGACTACAAAAACACACCAATAATTTTACGTGTCAAGACAATGGCGAAGACTGTGTGACGAGGACTGTGTTAGAATCCGGTCTGCAGGGTGTGAGTATTAATATCATGTGAGCTGACTACTGATTGCTGATGGCAAATTCTCTGACTGATGTTTTCGAATTTTTAAATACAGAAATAAATTTAAAATAAAAAAACTGACAGATTCATTACATGTTGGCAGACATTCATCAACAAACTCAAGGTTATTTAAACGATTATTTGCCATTTGAGAGCTAAAACTCTTCCTCTTTCCACTTGTTTTTACGCTAATGACCTGTCACCAAATCTAGAAGAATGAATCATTAAACTAAAGGCGTCAATCCGTCCTGGAAGATGACCTTTGCTTTGGTTCAAAACAAAAGGTTATTTTTGAAAAAAAAATTGCCTATTCTCTAATGTATGCTCGAATTGTTCTTAAGAAGTCACTTGATTTGTTTGCTAACAAGAAAAGTAATGAGAAAAACAAACCAGCAAGTCATCTTAACGCAATAACAACATTAGACAGATGACATTACAAAAATAACTCTTGATACAAAAAGCAGAAATTAACTGATATTTTTAAATATCCAAAAAAGCACTTCCGTTTTGTTTAATGCTATAAAATAATCATAATAGAAAAAAGAACTACAATTTTTATAATTCCCACCTTTCCCTTTCTTTCCATCTCAACAAGGAAAGTTTGTATAGAAATGAAAAGATAAAACATTCCAAAGATTTTGTGTCAGTCAAATTGCCAAAAACGAACTTGGATAGTTGAGACAGATTTCATTATGTTCCGTCAAAACGATATGAAGCCAGGCGTGCTTGTTCAAAGTTGACCAGCGGCCAGTTACTCATTCCACCTTTTACGAGAAACATTTGCCCAATTTACAAACGAACTCAGTCAAAGACTTATAAATAAAATTATTACTACCCTTTAGTTCAAATTAAATCATTAATTCTTTCATAATAGATGCATTCGGAGTGTTTGTATCTATGGTTTTTGGTGTCTCTATAAACAACAGCAGCAGCATACAAAAACACGCCTGTGAATTAGTGTGAGGCAATTTCGTTTTTTGGCCTGTTTATAGTGTAGTTTCATTCAACCAACTTATTTGAACAAGATTATACATTTACTCACGTTTAAGGAGGTGGATGCTTCGCCTGAAAGGCATTGTGACACTTGAAAGTTTGCCCCTCGATCCAACTTTCGTGGCAGCCATTTTAATTTAGTTGTAAACATCAAAACCTGGTATAAACCGTTTCAAAAACGTGGTTTTTGCTTTTTCGGTTTTTAGTGGTGGTTTATGGCTGTCTTTGGTGTCCATTTTGTTTATAAAAATCACAAAAATGGTAAAAACAGAAACTTTAACTGCGCCTAATGTTTCATAAATTAAATTAGCTTACATTTGACTGTAAAAAAAAGTTTTTAAAAAATTAAATTAATAATACTGGTTGGTAATATTCCAACATACGGTATTGAAAGAGAAGGGTCAATGGTGGGAGGCCAAAGAGAGAGCTTAAGGCATCCATTATCTATAGACGGGTATGGAAGAGAAAGAATTCTTGTGGTTGGAAGCCTCCTCTGACAGGAGTCAGTCGTAAGGCAGACCTAGTCAAGCGTCCGCCTTGGTTGGATTCGATCTCTAAAGGGCAAATCGGGGTTTTCTGCCCCTCTTACCACCCATCCCTCTTCACTCCCGATTTCCTAACTCTGGCCTACATGCCGATTATGCTCAGAGTTCAAGAGACGGCGCTCGACCTTTGAACTTGGTGTTTACAATGCCTGTCCATCACCTTTCATTTGTGTAACAAGAGCCCTTCTCGTTCACCCCTTTCCCTACAAGCTACACGAATGGGTTTTGAGATAACACGTTATATACAAGTTTGATATAATTGGTGCTCGCAATTACATTTCATTTGCATTTTATTTGTATAAAGTGCAGTATTTTTCCTTTCTATTTATGGCTTAAAGGTCAAAAATGTACATACTTGGCAACTAGTGTAAAAATGTCTATTTGGCAGCAAACAATATTTAGACTTTCCACAAAGTTAAATATAAAAAAAAGTTTCAACACTTTATTTAAACTGGAGTGATAAAACATCAGAAATGCCAACTTGCATTTTACCATTTTACAAACTGACTAAGATTAAAACCAATGCCGACATGTCTCGTTTTATTAACTACCGTACTCTAGAATATTTACCAATTCTTTCGTACAGCAAAAGAGATTAACATCAACTTTTATTATTAAACATAAAGACGCAAATTCTAATCAAACACATCCCGTCTAAATGCCGTCTCAACAACAAACACAAATTGCTTTTGCTTTTCTCTCCTTTCTCTTTATATCTATCTATATATATCTATCTGTATATATATACTGTATATATATATTGCAATCTCTTTGGAAACAGCTTTCTCGCAACTTTGCTCCTACCATCTGTCACTTGATTTGTGTCTTTACAATATAATTGCCTTCCCCACCTCTTCCAATTTCAAGAGCCCTATGCACTAGCTAAGTAAGGAAGTGCATCTTAATCGCTTGGCAAACTCCATTCCGATCAGACATTGACTACACCAATAACTCAGTAAGGTAATCACAGCGCACACAACACACTCGTATAAATATAAGCGTCGAAGCGAGTGGATGGCAAATCACTTGGGACAAAAACCGTTGTAAACGATGTCCCACGTGGTCATCGCGCGTCTAAAGCTGTTTCAATTGAAGACCACGGAAGATATTGATTGAACTCGTCCTAATGAGAGCAGAAGAGAGAAAAGGGCGAAGTCTTTGCTGGTGCACTATTGATTCCACACGCGTTCATTTTCCACCTGTGACTTATGACTCGAGTTTTCAATTAAAAGGAAGGCCATACCAACTTGGACGGTAGAGGCCGCCCGGGGAGTAGATGGAAGGTGGGGTCGTCAAGAGTGAAATGGGGGCACCCAACGAAAAAGCAACGAGCCACGCACATCTAAACAGAGCGGCTCGATGTCTAAGATTACACGACATTCATTGAATAACCAAACAGAGGGTCATTCTTTTTTTATTGCTGCTGCCACCAGTAGGCAAGAGATGGCGCTCACGGTTGGAAGAGTTCGGGGTTAATACAATTGTACCCAGTGACCAAGGCGAGCGCCAATTACTTTGAACGCGTTGCCGACACCCTCCACCTTTATACCACAATTATGGAGTAGAGTAGAAACAACAACGACAACAAGAAATCGACAGCAAAAGACAACTTATCTTTATTACGGCCAAACAAAAAGAAATACAAGCAAAAATACTAAAATATTTTAAATTTTCACTACCATTACTTTAATTAAATTTTTTTTTTAATTTAATTTTTTACGATATTACTCTGAGCGACTGTCACTCGCAATCGACAAAACATCTTGCACAGACGACCTGCGGTAACAGGTCTGTTATTTTCTATCATATATTTACAATTCCTTCTACAGTCGCATGTCACGACCTGGATCTATTACATTCTCTTTCCACACGTTGACCCGTCACAACCAGACGTGAGTGGGATGAATGATGCGACCGGAGTGCGAACTCACTTCAGCGCCACCAAAATAGATAGTGTCTAAGATCGGATGCCAAAAATCAATTTATTTAGAATTAAAAAGAAAACTACCAATAAATAACTTTCCACTGCCCTAAAAGTGAAAAGAAAGAAAGAAGAAACGTGTTTATCACCACAGTTTTCTGAATTTTAAGTAGAGCTGATTGCTCCAATATGGCTACAGCAAATATGATGGATGCACAACGTGAGTCCAAGATACTCACGTGCATAAATTTCATTCCAACGAAGCCTGCCCCATCTCGGCTACAAATCAAAAGACAGGCAGGTGTGATAGGCGGAGATGGTAGTGGAACTTAAAAGACATGGCGAGAAAAGAAGTCAAAGTTAAAAAAAGCGAAGGTCTTTCACTTTTATTTATGATGTTAATTTAGAAATCTATAAATAACAAGAAGAGACACACACACAACTTCTCTGGAGTTTTCCTATATATACAATATATGAAAAGAGGACAAGCGCAGTGTCCAGGTCAGCCGTAAAGTTCGACACGTGAGCGTCTCGGCGCCCACGCTTACCAAAGCTTTATTGCCTCAAGGCGAACCGGGGGCCAGGAGGATGAAGGAAAACTGGACTGGATGCTCCTACTATTCTCCGACCAGACTGAGTTATGTGTCAGCAGGAATGCCGCTGTGTGACTAACAATAGAACTTTTTTTTATACTTAACGACACTAGAAGTTCACACATGAATTATGTACACGTGACAGAAGTACGAAAAGTTGAATCGTTGTGTTTTGTATTTATTCACTTGTTTTCTTTTTTTTTTTTTTGCAACCAACTATTGACTCCAGGGAAATTGGAACAACTATTTATTTAATTCCAACAAAGTAAAAAAAAAAATTAAATTAAAAAAAGTAGCAGGACCAACGATAAGCGTTGTATATTTTGCACAATTTCCTTTTGCAGAGGTCGCCCACTTAAAAATCACCCATGGGACGAGGACCAGCTGCACGAGCACATTTCCCCAACCAACCATCCCGCAATGAGTCTGTTGGGGAAAAATTTTAATTTCTAGTTAGAATTATCGTTCTAATTTCACTAGTGAAAAATTAAAATGTTTCTGCTAAAACTCTTTCTCCTCTTCACCATAGATAACTTGTATAAATGTATTAGGCAGTATTCTACCTATCCATACTCAGTCGGAATGGGAAGAGGGAGGTGGGAGAGAGAAAGAAAGAGAGAGAGAGAGAGAGATGGTTGAAGGCAAAGCAAGATAGGACTCATTAGGTTGAGGCAAGCACTCAGGTATTAAAACCTGGTGTGGTTACCAGTTAATTAAGCCAATAACTTAGAGTCACCAACGACTAGCATATCCCTCTCCTGCAACTCGAAAAGCAAATCTGGTAGAGTTTGTGCTTTCATCTTAAACGATTCTTTGCTCAACTCTTTTAGAAATTAAGTCCCAAAAGATCTCGGTCAAAAGCTCACATTTCCTTTTAACTCTTTTAAATATACACTTTGACATTGTGGTCAGCCATGAATTATAGAATGAGGTGGTCAACTGATGCCTGCTTGGTCAACACAACTTTTTAAAAAAATCTGAGATGCTTTTAATTCCCTTAGCTATGTTTCAAAACAAATAGTAGAGTAGAGTCAGCTATAACAGCTCAGGCACTTTTCTCAAGTTTAATTACATAAATGGCGCATCTTAAACGAGAAATTTCTGTCTCAACATTGTAAATAAAACATCTCTTCATTAACTAAGCTTTTCTAATGTCCTCAAGCAGGTGAAAAATAATATTCCGACCAACCTCTTCATTAAAACACACCTGTTGAAACCTCCTACCATTTCAACAATCTCTTTCTTCCTTTTGTCTACTTTAAATGGAAATTACACTCCGTGCAACTTACACACTCCACGCAAAGGTATAAGCAAAGGTTTTTAAAACACACAAACGTTATCCTTGCAATTTATATTATACTTTGCCATTACACAACTGATGCATATTCACCCAGTTGCAGCTGTGAAAATGAATTTTAAAAAAATTGAAAAATACTTGCATCTTTTTAAATGAATTCATCATAAACATGTCTTCAAAGTTAAAAATGAATTTTTTGCATACAAAACATTTTTTTAAATAAAATAATTTTTAACTAAAATAAAATAAAATAAAATAAAAATTGCAATGTTTCACACTGTTGTTTAAATAGCTTTTTTTTTATTAGTAATAAAAAAACGGAATAAATCAAGCATTAACCATTAAAAGAAAAATATAGAGACCCGTACCTTTTCAATTAAAACGCTATTAATCATTCAGCATAAGTTTAAAAAAGAGGTCAATTATACATTTTACGGATAAATCGATTAAGAACTGTTCAAACATATAAAATAAAAACTGGCAAAATAGACATTAAAAATTCATTAAAAAAAACTTAAAAATAAAAAAATAAAAACTGACACTTTCAATTTGATATATTTTAAATCTTTGAAAAAAAATCATAGAAAATTTGTTCTACTTCCACGCCCAACATTAATGGCCAATTTTTTTTCGTTACACCTTTATTCATTTCCATGAACCCCATCTATTATAAAAAAAAATTCCAACTCTCATCACCATCAAAACAAAAGACTAATAGCTGTACATCAGGCTATTCCACTATTCATCATTTCCATCACAGGTGTAGGAATAAAAATGAAGGCAAAAGAAGGGATATTGTTTTAATAAATTATTTCTCCCCTTTCTGTCCTCCCATTTACAATCAACAAAATTGGAAAATTGGAAGAAAAAATTTCCATCATATTTCATAACACCGCGATCGTGATGCAGTCTTCATCTGATTTGCCATCAACAATAAAAAAGTTAAACGTTACGGTATTCAAACTTGTCGTAATGGATAAACTACGTATGCTAACAAATCCAGATAAAAAATCCATAAATTCAATTGGCGATAAACAAATCGCAACACCTGGACTCGTAAATCTATTGGACAGCAAAAGCGGCCTCATGTGAGTAAACAAGAAACCGCTAGGGCAATGAGGAGTTGGGTGAAGGTGGAGATAGGAACAAGAAAAGAGGGGAGGAGAGACATACATGGATGCCTGGCTCAGTGCCGTCACCTGAGGCGGATAATTTATAATCGCAACCACGTCCAACGAGGACCCTAGCGAGTCTCTGATGAATCCGTAATTTGTCTGCCGCCACCGTTTTCACTGAACACACAAAGGCTGTCACAAAATTTCTAAAGCAAGATAGATGGATGTCAATCGGGCCGTAATGGCAAAAGACCATCACACTGGCCCACGACAGACGACCGACGCACAGAGGACACAATTTATGAGCAAAACCTTCCCTCCCCCAAATGACCTTATGCAGATTCAAAGCGAGGGAACAAAAGCTGAAGAAGGGGCCATGAGATGTGGAAAAGACACAACCGCATGACAGAGACATCTGCCCTAAGAACAACCCCATCAATTTCCAACTTCATGTTTAAAATTAAAAACAATTTCTCGCTCCCAAAGCAACTTATAATGTCTAAGTTGGAATTGGAAATAATTGTAAACTCCTGTGTATACAATAAAAGTGAGGGATGTCTAAAGAGGTGGGAGTTATAAAAGCAACCTATTGTAGCACGTCCAAGCTGGCTAATTAGATTTATAGCTTGCCACCAAATCCACCTGGGTTTTGCAGAGGGGCTAAAAATCCGGGATATTAACGCCATATTTTATGTCTTCTTTGAAAACAGAAAAAAGAATCCATTGGGACATGAAGCAAATTGACAGTTAGTTTCATAACAAAAAAAGCGCAGTATAAATTGTAATTTCTTAATTTCATCTTCAAAGATGAGTGTGTGGTCCAAATGATAAACAGTCTAAAGGGAAAGAAAGGAAGAAAAGTTTGAACCAAAAAAAATTCTAAATTAATGGGAAAGTTTGTACTAATGAGGGTGCCACTACTTCTTTACCTTTTATTACTCTGCTTTTCTCTCTGTAAATGGTAGATTCGCTCGTTTAATTTTTTTTATTTTTGTTCCTTGTCTGTCTTGGCAGAGTTCTAATTAATGAAAATTGCCAGTCTCACCCCGTCGGCCATGAGTGATTGGAACTATGCATCATGCCCCTGTCAATCATAAATCACACCACGCAACACTTAGGGGCAAAACAGTGAACCCACAAATTAAAGTTCCACCCCCACACCCTCTGCCTCTCGCTTTGAACGTCCATGGACCACTGACTGACCCCATTATAACGACCTAATGACTTCTCGTAATGGCAACATGTCATAATACCAAAGCCATCAAATTGATTTCTCTGACTGACACTTTTACTCAACACAAAACCTCAAGTTCGACGTCTTTAAGGAAAAATAAAGTTCAATCCAAATAAAATAAACGGTCGATAAATAAATTCAGAGCATAAAAATTTATTGATTACAAGTGACCGACCCGCAACCATCTTTCTATCCACAGAGTGACCCTGTCACCCAGAAGGCCTTCACTCTTACGCCCGTCGTTGTATAAATCTTCCACGCATGCCACCTAGTATCTAAGATGACAAACTTCTCCACACATTAAATTCAATTCTCACCTCGGACCTCGGACCAAACCCAACATACACGGTACAAATTAACAATACATTTTTTTAATAAATGTTCTGTTATTACCTCTCCAATAAAAATAAAAATCATGATTTATATTTTTGGAAATTAAAAAAATAAAATAAAATAGAAGAATAACATGACTGTTGATTGAAAATGCATGTTTAAAACTCTCCTGGCATAATCTATTAATCTACAACAAGCTTTTCCTATGAATTGCTAACATTAACCTCAATTTGAGGTTGAGCCGTCTACCTAGAAGATATACACGACGAAGTACATGAGCAAAATGATGAATGTTAATTGCATTTAAAGATGGATGATTTTCAATATAAACAGGACATGACCCCAGTCTCATTTCTTGGCCAAACATTCGGCCACCAGGTGCGCTGCCTCTGGATGACAAGTGACGGTCGCCGTCCCTCCCAGCACGATGGCTCCCAGTAAAAATAGTTGAGTAGACATTTTCTAAAATGACATTTCAAGACCAAGCTAATGATTACGTGCAACGCCAGCTTCTCTTACACCTACTAGTTTCTCTCCTATTTTCTTCCTATCACACCGGAAATGAATTCTGACTGATCTCTCATTTCACAAACTTGTCTTCCTTTGGCGATCGAGCAAGTTTTTTTTTTTAAGGTCTGCCATACAAACAGGACACGCTCCACTTGCGATGAGGGGCACGTGGAGAGAAAAAAAGAAAATGACAGAAGGCCAATTGAGTGGCACACACACACTCATTAAGTCGCCGGAAAAGAAAGGTTCATATCCTTCCAACTGCATCTTGTGTTTCACTCCTATCTGTGTTTTCATGTCAATTAAATGACAACTCCGTTTGCACAGGAAGAAAGTTTTAATTTTCATCAATTTTAGATTTAACTTCAAGTTGAAAAACATTGACGTGAGTTGATTGAAATGAAAATTATTAAATTTACCTTCTATTTAAAAAAAAAAAATAAAAATGAATAAAGAAAAATAAAAAACTGAGCGGAAATATCAGTCAACGGCGAGAGGGGAAATTGGGATAAAAAAAAAACCATTTGAATATCATTACTAAATTCAAACTTTAGAGGTCAACAAATGGTCAAGTATCAAACTAACTGAGAAAACAAGAAACTGTATATGCAAAATAAAATGAAATAAGAGCCTTGTTTATACCATTATAATATGCAAATTGTATACAAATCACTCAGAAACCACGAAATGAGTGGAAAAGAAAATCAAGTTTGCACAAATCAATCAGAAGCTGACCCTAAAAATCATCATGCATAGCATACAAATCTTCTTTACAATCCTTATCTTATTATATACAGTTGCACACATTTCAAATAAAATAAACCACACCTCATTTCCGTTAAAAAATATTCATGCTGACCGTGTTTTGAAAAAAGTATTTACAAACAAGAATACAAGTACAGCAAGTAAAAAATAAAAACGAAAATAAAAATAAATAAATAACTTTTCTACTTAATCAATAGTGTACTACATGAGTTTAAAAACATTTTGAGCATAATAAAATTGCGTGTTAGACCTGACATCATCATCTATTCCTATAGTACATTTTTGCTGACCCCTCCACCTCTTTCCTGCCAACGCTCCTTCTTTTCCTTCTTCTACAACTTTTGTTTATGTCGTCGTTGTCGTCCTGCATCCCTTCCACGTTATTTACAACATCTTTTCATCAAAGTCTATTGAAGACCTAGTCCCTTTTTGCACATGTGATATAGTGCATACAAAGAAGAAAACTTGCATGATTTCCTGCAATAATTCATAACACAATTTCCCAACCTACCCTATGTTCAGGAAACCTTGAACATATACAGAACCTTGTCTATATGCATGCAGGAAAACATCAGTCTAAAAAAAAGTTACTCAAAACACTTTTTAAAAAAAAGTTTTTAAAGCTATAACTTTCTAGAACTAGATGACCTCATATCATTTACATTAATAGAAAATAAAATCGAATCGATTGGTCGACCTTATCCGAACAGAGCCTTCAGCAATATCTAAACACTGTGTGTACACATAACATGTTAATTTTCGTGACACGGCATATAAAGCAGCAGCTTTCCTGATTTATGTCCAGTAATTATTGTGATTCGTGCTGCATAGCAAGAAAACGTTTATCGATAAAAGCATACACACACCAATTAAACTCGAGCTCTCAAGCAGTAACCCCTCCTTGCACCGGAGTTCAATGGGTTGAAAAATCTAAAACTAAAATAAGAAAGAAAAATCTAACGGAAAACCTAAAAACTACTTCTTTCTAAATTAAAAGCTAAAAAGAAATAGATCATTTTCTTTTCTGTTTATTTATTTATTATTTAGTTGCATTTATCTCTTGTTCAAAATTAATTAATTCCAAAAAAATTTGCTTTTTTGTTACACCTATCATTAGTCTTAAGTTTGACCTTGGTCATACATCAAGAATTGGATTTGCCATCCATGTGGTCTGTGAATAAACATCCATCAAAAAATGGCCTTCACATATGCGCAGACCTTTGCCCACCTGATGATCTAAAGGAGGATGATGGCTGGCATGACAACTAAAGTGACAAGCAAGACCAAAGTCAAGTGCCTAGTCTACTATTAGACCTTCACGTATAATTAAGGATTCATAATTGAAACTTCATTAAAAATTTTTCATGTACATCACGGAGCAAATGGCATTTTTTTAAACAGGTCTTTAATTCCTTCAAGACACTCTCGCCTGTATATTTTAATATCTTATTTTATTTTATGATCATCTAAAAGTCCAAATCACTCAATTATATATTCTAGATCTATAGCCGACAGATTGCAATTCTGGATCTATAAATCAAATTGATAAACTTTAGTATTTTTAATCAACGCCCATAAATGGACAGAACGGAAACGAAACAAAAAAACTGTAAGAAATAAATAAAAACTAGAAACAAACGGCATATCATTGAGTGACAATCAAGGAAAGTCAAGACAGAACAGAAGTACTTAAAACACTGTAGCCCCTCTTGCAATGGTTTCATCCTTGATGGAAAAATGTTGATGCTGAGAAGTTCCTTAACTGGTTGCCCACTTAATTGACGTGAGTACTGGAAGGTTGGCAAGACAAGAAGATGGTAAACCGCCCTCTCAAGACCCGTCACGTACTTTAGGAGGCGGCCCATTACAGAAAATAAGTTCTTGTGTGCCTGCGAGCAGACACCTATATCGAAACACACCTCCTTGAATAAAACAGAAGCTTCATTCAATCAAATCCTTAATTTTTTCTTTTTAAAAATATAAAATTAAGGCTTTAAGTTAAAACTTTGTGAGAAATCTTGCGCAGGCGTTAATCAGTGCATAAATTCTTTATTCATCTACCAATACGATCATAACTGTCAACAAAAATGATCGGACAAATCGCTTGACGTGGATTCCTATCTACAGATAAACCACACAGAGGAAACCTGATCCCTATTAACTAAAGGTTATCGTTGCTTTGTACCATAAACAAGTTTAAATTAAGGATAGAGACAATACCTTCACATATACATTCTAAACCGACGACGCTGATAAGGAAACCCCGTTACAACCACTGAAGGAAATGTGAGGCGTCGCCTGACACACCGCGAGATTATTCAATTTGACTAACAACATAAAAGAGAATATTCTAACTTGGCTGTTAACCCTATCGATCAGAATTGTTTTGAATCAGATTGGCAGTCGTTTTACTCCAACTCGGAACAGCAGCAACCTCCTAGAAGCAATTTTCAGCGCTGCCCCAACAACATATCCGAGTTTGATACACAAGAACGTCGATGTATTATGCGTGTAGCGCTGGACCAGAAAGCGGTGCTCCAAGACAGTCTTGATGCGAACGTGGAGGTGCACTTTCTCTCTTTACTGGCACTTTGGCTGGACAGCCATCACTATTCGTGACGGGCGTGTTTTCAATTACTGTCTGATTTGGCTCTGCTCTGCTTTCTCCTTCTCTTTCCGTCCTGAGCTTAATTGACTTTCTACTTAATTGCTTTTTGAGGGCACCGGGCGAACGAAAGGAACAAAAGAGAGAGAAAAGAGACAGGTGAGATGAGCGGCTGCCCAATGGATTCATTAAGGTGAGGGGGTGGATTCGCCTTTTACACTCCGCCTCATGACCTCAAATCGAATCGTGCGTTCCAAGACTTTTAGTCCTTGTTTGCCATTAGTGCTTCCCATTCAAAAGGCCAGTCCACGAGTGCAGAATGCGTTGAATAAATCCAGGGGGAATTAATTCCAGATAATGTGGTCATGCACTTTTTGAAAATTATGCTTATAAGACTTCTTTTAATTTACTTGTCAAGGTTTTTTGTAGAGGAGTTTATCTTCTCCTTTGATCACTAAAAACATACTCATTTTATTAAAAAAAAATCTTTTGCTGTGATTATAGCTGATTGCAGTAAGGAATCAGTTGAAAATGAGGTCATCATCCTATTGCTATCATGCTGTCATCTTAGTGAGCAATTTACAAAGCATTGTTTTTCCGAACTCACACCCTGTTGAATGGCGTGATTGGCGCGTGAGTATTTGCGCCAAATCTACCGATTGATGTCTTTATATTTCACCGAACATGCAATCACGTTCAACAACATCCAAATTATACATTTCACTTAAGGGTTAAATTCAATCAACCATGTACTTAAAAAAGTGTAATTTAACCCAAAATCAAAAGATATTAAAACATTAAATCATGGGCATAATCTTATTTTAAAAATTGTTTTTCACTTGCAACTAATTTGAAATTTTTATTTTTATAAAAATAGGTGTGTCTAATTTATCCCCGTTTTAAAAATTCTTCCGATCAAACTTTTTCAACAAAAATTAAAAAACAAACACGAACTTCTCATGAAAATGTGACCTAGATTTAAAAAATCCATTCACTCATCCGTATGCAGACAATGACCCACACAAACCAAAAACCAATCCATAGTGTCATCAAATCGACAAAGAAAAATTCCTCATCCATCACTCAAGACACAGCTCCAGCAACACACACATTGGATTATCAATGAGTCAGCCAAACAAAAAGATGACACTACAGTTTTCCCACTTATCAATTTTAATAGCTGTATGATGTATATACCGTACGGTACCACATTGTATGCGCAATATTAATATATATAACTTTTTTTTGAATTTAAATAATATATCAACTATATACAAAAAAGAAATTAAATTTTTATCTTCTCATTCTCTGATAGATCAAACTAAACAGGTGCACAAGTATTTTTACGTGAAAAATATGCTTTGCCTTCACATTGCCACTAATTATTCCGCTTCTTATCTGCCTCCCTGCACTTCACACTATAAATTGTTTCTTATCTTCATCCCGGTTTCTTTGGACTTGTGTACGTGAACAAGATCAAAATCTCGCTCCCTCCTCTTCTTCAATATCCCCTTTTTTCTTCCTAGAATTTCGAAATAGCCAATGATAGCACTCATCACCAATAATCCACCGATTTTTCCATTCTTTAATACCACTTTCCTAATGTTTCTTCTCCTTAGCATCAACTCGCCAATTATTTTGACATATCCTTATCAAATAAAAACTCATAAGACCCACTTAGTTAAAACCAACTATTCAGCTTTGAACTTGAACGTCATTTCTGCTGCTATGGGCTTCCAATTAAGAAATCACAATACCAATTTAACGCCTCTTCTCTAATTAATTAATTGTCTTTGTCAGAGAGATTCCAACCAGTTACCTCCCTCCCATTCGCTTGCTTAATATTACTCGAGGCCCAACAGCGGACAAATTGCAACAAGCAGCTTGTCACTATGTATACACTTAAAAGCCTCCGGCTAACCTCGTTATAGCAACACATTTTCATAAAATTATGCAATAAGTTCGAATGATTAAGAAAATTAGCCTGAATGAGGATTCAAATTCTCGAGGGAAAAATAGGAAACGTCGGAAAAGAATTATTGATTGATTGCATTCGAAGCAGACAAGACCCATAATCCCATTTAACACTCATTAAATTCTACGAAAGAACTGACCTCAGCTTCGTCATAAGACAATCATGCAATCAAAATTGTAAAAATTATATCTTTCATTATTATTGCAAGGAATTTCAATTTTCATATGAAGTCATTTTTTTAGTATAAACATTTAAGTTTGTCAGTGTTGCCATCTGGTGGCACGATCTTGAGTGACCAAGCTATTGGAGTTTAATGACGTTAAAAATTCAAACAATGCTTGCAGAAGCACGTGTTGAAATTAGAATAGCGTAATAGCCAATTATCTACTGCTGATACACAACAACAGATGGCGCAATTTCATACAATTTCAAATATCCAAGAATCTAACATAACACCAAACCCATTTTAATTTCGTGGAAAAACAGTGACCGTGGCTTGATTGCGAAGTACAGTTGTTGCCGCGGGGAACATATCTCGAACAAGAATGAAAAGGAGGTAAAGTGGGCGTGGTGCAATAAGGCGCACTATTGTGATGGATTGGCCTCTGGAATGGCCACACTACTCCATTATGTGGATGTCCATCTGCCATTTCATCTACATAACCTCACCTCGTAAATCTGTCAAAAATCCTTTCCCCCAGTCTTCTACCTCCACCTCACTAGATGGACCTTAGGGTGACCCCTCCTTCTCCACCAAAGTCCAAAGCCCTATCCAATGTTTTAATCTGTATAATAACTTACAATTGTACCGGTACTTTTAAAAAAAATATTGGAAAAAAAATAACAACAAATAATCTCTAATTTATTATGTTAAAATAAATTTCAAGGCTCATAGCAATTCAAGTTGGATTTACAAATATTTTCTTTTATGTATTTTTCAATTTATTATACCGGTACGTTGAAATTTATAGCATTAACCACGTTTGTTCTTCGATCTTGCTAACTAGCCTTTCGATTCTTCGTCCTTGGATCATCTGAAGATGTGTTAGCTTCATATCAAATTCGCAAAATGATTTCAATTTTAGAAATTTCAATATTAACAATGCAAAGCCCTTTTTATCAAATTAAATTTCGGAAGCAAAACACATCAAACTCGACAACACATGTTGTTTTTATTTGTAATGTAAGGTAAATGAAACTGAAAATATGAGCAACATTGCACCCCAAATTGTCAACGAGGCCAATTTTTTATTTTTCATTTTATTTTTTAGTTCTAGGTTTGTTATTACTGTACACAGAGTGAATTAAATTCGCACACAGCTAAAAGAAATAAAGCGCACTTCAAAGTCAAGAGAAAGCAAAAGGTCGTTAAATTCCGCCAGATTGTAGCATATGGCCTAAATATTCGCCTATAAATCAAAAGCACAACTTACATTACGCGCCAACTGGTGGCGATTGGTACCATCAACCATCATGAGAAAATTTCTAGGGAACGTGGATAAAGCCTGAAAATTATTTTTATCTATAAGCCGAAAATGGGGATTTTCCCCTATAGGATTTATAGCTTCTATGACAATGAATAATTTACGCACTTTTTACCCCTTTCGCCCTATCGAGCATACGGCACAAACATTCAGTGGAAAATTTCTACTTTTGCATATTACACTTAATAACTACTTACAGTATTTATTGTATATTTATTCACAACTTCAGTCGCACATAAGTCTTTACTTTGATTCAGATAAACACCACATCTTCATGCCAATTATAGAATTATTAAAACTGATACAAAGTGCCTGCCTTAATGATAGGTTTCTACTGTAGCTAACAAAAACCTTTCCCCTTATTTATTACAGCATTGTATTACATTAATGAAAGGGTTTTAACCCTTAATAACGAGCAACAAAAAGTAACAATACTAATTTACAACACAAACAGCAACATATTTTAATTCCTAAAAATAAAATCCACCCCTAACACACCATTTTCCCCTTCTTTCATAATGCAGTTGGTTATAACCCTTTCCTCTTTTCCAACCATCCCATGACACTATTACTGCACCTTTGCAGACACATAAATTACATCTCTCTCTCTCTCCTTTTTTTCAAACCCTCTTTTCTCTCTGCAGTATACTTTTCTTTCATTCACTCAAGTCAGGGTGAACCCTACTCCTAATGCGGTCATTTGCAGGCCAAACCATCAGCACGACTGACGACGCGAGCCCGGACCAGCGATGGGTCACCCATAAATTACTAGAGCGTCCTCCTGACAACTCCGCCCTCTTTTGACGCATGCTGAAAGAAAGAAATTGCAAAAGAGGTACCGATTAGGCTAGGCGGTAGTTAGTTGTTGTTAGAAATATTTAAAAAGACTAGAACCTAAGAAACTGATTATCGATTTTTGCGCTAAAAATAAATACTGTAGTGGTTATGTCGATCATGTAAATGTCTATTAATCTTGTTGAATCTTGGTAAATTTATTAAATCAAAAGCCATCACATGTCAAAATAGATTGGCATTTACGAAAGACAATCAATTATTGAACTGGCCTTTTGTTTGATTCGGTTTGTAAGTGACAAGTTGAGTTTAATATTTTATGTTAAGACTTTTAAAAACATTGTAAATAAGCAATTAGTTATGTATCATTTTGAAATTGTTCCAGAAACAACTCTTTCTTACATGTATCTAAATCTTGTGGCTCGAAACAACATAATCATCACACAGCTTTGACTTTAACACTTCAATCTCCATAAAACATCAAAGCAGACCAATAACATTAACCTCCTACATATCCAGACATCAAAGTTTTATACGCTCTGTAATTAACCCAAAATCCCTTTGGATTTATTTGCCAAATAATAAACAGAAATAATCTCTCCAGTGACAACAACCAGCATCATCAGCTTGATTTTTATCTTCCTTTTTAAATTGCACAACCCCAATTACAGCAACAACTTTTTTTTTATCAATAATTTTTTTTGATCAACCAGGTACTGTAGTCAAAGAACTGACATGGCATGTTAAAAAGACTGAATTAAGTCTTTAGCAGAACGGCGTCGATTCCTGTCTACACCTCTCATGTTACTTATAACCGGTCAAGTCTCAAGCGTAACTCACTCCAATCATCGCAATTTGCAGCTATTAAATAGGATTCTCTATTTCCACTCGTACAGAGGCCAGCGTGATTTAAGACTGTTCAAATTTTTTTTCCTCTTCGCGTATAAACCAAAATAATGATGGTTAATTGCAGGGAATTCTCTGCAATAACTCCACTTACAGATCCAAGTTTAACGATGCCAAAACATGGCACTAATATTTTGCTGTTGATGTACATCTGTGTACCAGTATTACAAGTCCTGTTTTATTAAACCAAAGTAGTTTCTTTTAATTTTAAATTTTTTAAAAATTGAATGAAGACCAATTAACATAAAAAACCATTGCCACTAAAAGTTGTGTGTTGTTTAGTATTCAGTTGACTCGTATTATTCAGTTGGTAAGATTAAATCTAAAATCTTTTATTACGCATTTCATTTATATAAAAAGTTGATTTTTAAGGTTAAAATTGACTCTTCAGCGCTCCCGAGTTAAGGATCACAAATATCGATTATACGTGGCACGAAATGTAGGAACATTTGGAATTACAAAATTAAATTGCAGAGAGTCTATTCATCTGTATAGAACAAGCGATTCAATATTCAGATTGAGGGTGTATTTGTAACGTTCGTCAACCCTTTGCTTTACCAATTGGGTATCGGACGCATACAAGTGAGCTTCTTATCTGCCCCTCTCATGACCATTGGGGTGGGTTTAATGAATTGATTTTACCCTTACCCGTCATCCCTTCTCCCGTTCAACGAAAGTGGAGTCTGGTCGAAGTGTTCTCAGCCTTCAACGAACATAAATCAGATTTAAAACGAAAACCTCGAACGTCGTGTGTGAAAGGAACCTGTTTCCCGGTTGGGCTCGCAATTGCTTACAGATTGGCCAGACAAAAAAATATTTAAAAAATAAATTCAACTTTTCGTATTAAATGTTTTATGTGAAAAATATCATTTAACTGAAAATAAACACGAACCGAATCTAAAATCGAAATTTCAAAAATAAATCTCAGTGATACGTCACTTGTGATGAATTAGCCAGCCCCATCTTTAAAACCTCTCAAGGGTCTCAAAATATGTAGGCGTTGCAAGGAAAAGATGGATAGGCCAGGTGATGTGTGGCCATTCATTTAAAAGAGACCGCCATGAAGCAGTGCATCCCTAAGGCCAAAGAATGAAAGAATAAGCCTCACATTTACAAAACAACACAGCTCCGTCACAATTACTGGTCCATTGTTGGTGCCCACCCACTAACTTAGCAGAAGAAATCGCTAAAAAAAAACACGCTCTTCTCGCGCCATTTGCATCAGTGTATTGGTTTGACAGAGCGTGTGGAAAGCGAGCGACGCAAACGGCTACTTCCTCAAATCCCTTTGCTCTAAAATTTCTAATGAGCGGAGTAAAGTTGCCTCGCAAAGAGATCTCGTCCATCAACTTGTTTGACCACCAAATCCCATTTCCAGAGACCTTTGAAAAGACTCGCGTCGCTTCTCTGGCGACTCCTCATCCATCAGTGGACCGAGATGAAGGAGTTGCCGACATTTCATTTTAAACTCAAACCCTTAATTTACTTTTCTCGGGTTGTAAATGACAGGGGGAGAAGGGATGCGAGACGATGAAGAAGTGAAGGTTTGTTGTTGCAGCAATCAAGTCATTACCAAGTATGAGAGAGAGACATTCTTATTAGCTCACCTCAACCTGATAATCTTCGCCAATGCCAATCATAAAAACACAAACCTCACTCTCATCCCATCCCCGCAAGCAAATACTGACTTTCATTTCCTCTTTGGACCCTCGTCTTTCCCTTCTTCGCCCTTCGGCCATACCATAACCCCCCGCAGCCAACGCCGAGTCAAGCCGCGTCTTCTCTATCGGACAAACTCCCGCAGCGTCTCTTTATGCGTCTCTTATGGCGAGCAATCAGTTGGGTCAATGGGCTGCGTCATGACTTCATAAGCAAAAGGGGGCGCCTTACAAACCTGGCGCAATTAAATCCCGACATCCCTCATTTACACACCTGAGCTATAATAACCGATGCAAATTGCTACCTGCCTGCACAATGGCCCCGCAGTGATTTGAACAAAAATTGAGGCATGGGAAAAGCAGAAAGAAACGAAGAGGAAAAAAAAATGAAGAGAAAAAAATGGTAAAGATATATACACATTGTGACGTTGCTTAATCTGCTTGAGTCGTAATACACAAAGGAAATTGGATAATAAATTTCGCGTCCCCAGTATAAATCTTTGAGTGAGCCACTATGTGCAATTATTTTCCACTGCTTACTTCAATGGCTGGCGTAGGGAGGGGAGTGAGAAATGATGGAGAAATCTTCTAAAACGATGGCAAACAGCAAATAAAAGTTTGATCAACTTTTTGAAAACAACATTAAAAACGACAAGGTTAATAATAAATGTGAAAAATGTTGATAATTAAATTTTGCAAAAGTTTTCCAATCAATGCAATTCCGTCGAGATTTGCAAACCTCAAAACCAAAACTATAAACGACTAACCTTTTGGGTATAATTAATATAGAGTCGTTTCTATAACTCCCGTTTAGCCAAATAACGTAACCACACTCACCTATCAGTTAAGAAATTACTCACTTCGAATCCCCTTTCGTTTTGCACTGCCCGATTCGTTCGTTTTAATTTAAGCTTAATAACATCAGTTAGGGGTGTCTGACTAAACAGCAATATATACCTTGACAAAGTAAGCAGTGGGGGAAAATAAAATATGACGTCGATTATATAAGAAATCGAGACGTTTGTCTTTATAGTTTTTTTGTCATTAGTTTTTATTGCACCGTTTGGAAACACATGCTGGGGAATGCAAAGTTCAATGGTTTCTAACACAAAACAGTTGCTGAATCCCTCGTCTAAAGCCTTAAAACCGAGTTGAAACTTTATAATTTGATAATCAGTGAGAGAAAGAAAAAAAATTACCTCGCAAAACATAAAGAAGTGTAAAACTTGTGATACGATGGGCAAAGGGCCAAAGGAGGTGGGCAGCGTGCAAAATAAAACGCCACTTTTTCATCTTTATTATCTTCTCATAAGTGGCCAGCAGATGCTGCTGCGTGTCAGATGGCAACACCACTGGGAACACACATACACACACACACATTGTATAATTGCATTTTTCTCTGATTAAATATGGTTATCAGAATTAAGTTTCTCTCTCTTTATAAGCATCATACATTTTCAGCTTTCGCCCCTACATATGTGGGGGCGTCTAAGGGCTAATTGTCCTATTAACTCACCCCGGAGCTTGTTTTCTGCGCTCACAAATAGGCCTCCAGTTTTCAAAACAACACAACCCCCTTCTCCCTCGTCCTCGCTACCCAACCCATATCCCTAAAACTCGCCTTCAAGAACCACCAACAAGAATCGAATCCTCCACACCCTCTTTTGGGCGATCATTGCGCTCACCCACCTTCCACCCCCGCGCAATCGCCCGCGGGAACAGGTTATTATAGCCCCCGTCCTCAGTATTACGAACGAGGTTAATTAAAAATCCAAGTGGAGTCCCTGCCCGTTGCTGTAATGAGGCCCGTCTTGGCTGTATTCTGGTGATGGCGCCCTGACTGATCGGCAGACATAATAGTAAATTACGGTGACAGTTGGGTCATTAAGAATGCCGCTGCAAACGGAGGGTGAGGCACCCACTTCGTGATTGGCAAGACGGATGCCTGGCAACGGATGCCAAGTTCCCGCTCATATTTCATTCGATTCTCCACCCACCCACTGCTGCACTAGACTGTAAATGACGTCATCAGCCCCAAGGGCAATGGTGGACAAAGTGTAATTCGATAAGTCAGAAGAGGGACTAGCATCCCTTACTTTAAAACACTTTTCAAACTATTAAAATCAGTGACCATGAGTGAAGGGAGGCCATCAAACCATCAAACCATCAAACCATCAGATCCAAGAGGAAAAAACGAATTATGGCAATGGAATAACAAACGTTTTCTTCTACGAACAAAGGCATTGCTGTAATGCTGTAATGCTGTGTGCAGTGTGGGTGCGTTTAAAGTTTAAACTAAGTCAAACAAGAAACGAAACCGCTTCTCTTCTCCCACGATGCCGATCGCATGCACGTGGTTTAGGGGTCATGAGACTAACTTCACCCCAAAAACCCATTTTGCTCAACTACTAAACTCCCCTTTCTATTCCGTATCTCCATCCCCCATGCTGTCACACACACACTCATCAAGCCCGTCAAAGAAAAATTTAATAAATCATCTAAATCACCACTTAATTTTTTTTAAAACCAACCAAAACGAGATAAAGAAAACTCCAAGGCTGGTTTAACCAATTTAAGACATTGTATTAAAATTCGTGCAATCGTAAATTGCGCCATCTTTAGACAGGAAAAGACAAAGTTACAAGTAATTTACGAGTATCTAAAGGGGTGTGGCAAGAAGATATTTTGGCCAGTACGTAAAGAGCATTAAGCGGATGCAGCTCAGAGGGGTTCCTCCAAGGTTGTAATATGTTGACTGCACTGTCGGGGCCGTCAGTTTATCACGGCAAAAACGCAAATTAAATTTACCGTATTCATTACGGGGTGTCTCGGCGTGCGACCAAGAGACTGAGTCGCCAAAGCCGGTTCCTCTCTCCCCATTTCGAAACGCGCGTAAGCCTAATTAACGGCTTGAGCTGCAACGCCCTAGCGGCGACTCCATAAATCACAAAGAGGGGAAAAGTCACCAGGGAAAGAGAAAGAGGGTGTCGCCATTTTGTAACCGAGAAACAACAAATCCCATCAAAACATAAACTCACTGACCAATGGTCACTGCGTATCTGGGGGCCCATTTTAACAACAGCGCCAACTGTTGGTAAATTTGAGGAAGGAAAAAAAAAACAAACAGAAAATGGCACGCAAGTCGAAATTATTCCAAAACGGCTCCTGAGCTCCTCCCACGAGGCAGGAGGGGTTTCTTTTTGAATGACTGAAGTAAATTTATGGCCCAACTGTGACCGGTGAGTGGACACCATTTTCTGGACTCCCCTTTCAGCTAACACCATGGGGATATCTCTTTATGCAAACGGAAATGACCTTACGTGACGTCAAAAGGGCCCTTGGGAATGTGCCGGTTTATTCTGAGGATAATTGCGAGAACTAATCACCCTTACAGGTGACCATGAGGGAGAAAAGGTCAAGATATATAAAAGCCACTACACAAAACTATGTAGAGGGAGCGTCTCCCCTCGACATCATCTGCTAATGTGTAACAAAATAATTAAAACACATTGATATATATTTTTTTCTAAATTAGCAAAATAATCAGCAATAACAGAAATAATAAAAAGAAGAAAGAAATTTTAAAGCTAAATTTAAAAAATAATAAAAAGTAAAAAAAATTCCAAAATAAATATAAAAGCAAAAGGTTACGTGGAAGAGATGAGGTCAGTAGTTGTGTGAGTACTTTCCGCTTCTTTTGGAATTGGATTGACAATTATGGGCCAAGAGAACTATCACATTATGACGAGGGGGACGGTTCACCACTTCAATGTCTACCACACACACTCCAAAGTCCACACTGGTCAAATTGACTTTTCTTTACTAGGTTATGTCTACATTGCCCTTGGTCGGTGGCAAAAGATGGACCTTCATCCACTTAGTCTTTATGCTTGATGTGGACACTGTCCCTTATCGGATTAGCAGCGGCCTGAGGGACATTCAGATGACCACTACTCTAACACCCATACTTTATTAACTTATTAAAATTAACCGTGAAGATGAAAATTATTTGCATTTAGACTAATCTCCATTTTGCCTCGAATGAGGGGTCACTCAACCAATATTTAACCCTTTCACTTGCTATTTTTAATTACACAAAAGCAAAATATGGTTGCACTAGCTATGTGAGGGGTCATCAACCATTTTGCATTTAATGAGCTCACCTGACCCAAAATGACACGTGACCAATGGCTACAAGACTTTTCAGTGGCCATAACAACACTTTATTTTATGTAGTTTTAATCCATTAATAATTTAACAATAATCTTCTGAAGTATTGTCAACATCTTTACTCTACTTTTCATTTGGAAGCCATAAAACAAGCGCAAGTTAATAAAAATTTAAATTAAGCCTCAACCATGCATCTTAACCATGACCACACAAACGAAAGTAGAAATTTTATATTGAAGATATTTTAAAATAAAATTTAAAAAAAAAAAATTATAACTCTTTATAAAGGGTTTAAAACTCAAGCTTAAGTTATCTATTCGAATTTCCAGTACCAGTTGAGTGCCACAAGTCAGTCAGTCATAAGGACATTAGTGTAATTTTACTTGGCACATTTCCCTTTCCTTAATTCTATTTCTGCTAAACTCGCACGCAACTTGACTTCACTCCAACACCGTCAAACTCAAATGTTTACACAATTTTCTTTCGCCCTACTCCCATCACTTCACCGACTTTAAGACTTTACAAATGAGGCAACATTTTGAGAGTTTCGAAAGGTGAGACACTTTGGGCGCGCCTAAATAATTTGTCAGCGCCGCTCAGTGGCGAATCGCGAACACTTGCTATTTCTTCCCCTCCTTAACTCACCTCACCCCCTCTTTTTTTAAGTCTCCCCTTGCTCAAATTCCTCTCGTAAAAGCTCAAATGAGTGGCACTCAAAGAAAAAAATCAGCTCCCTCTACAATACGTTGTACTGAGGGTGTAATTTTTTTTTCAAGTATATGCTGGTCTTGTGGAAAGAATCTTCTTTTTTTTTTAACGATGAACTGTCCTAATTGATAACAACTATGCCACTTAAATGGCAGAGGTTTGGCGCTAGCATCATTATTTTTTTCTTTCATCGTAAACTTAAACTGAGTGTGATTTGGCTCGGCAACAAAGTTGCACAGTCGACTGAAGAGTGAGCAATTACAAACCGGGAATCTTTAAAACGATTCATTCTTCACATATTCTCTATCTTTTTCATTTTCTTTCAACCGATACCTTATCAAAAACAGTGATGATTTCAAATCCTCCTTTTTTTCCAACAATTTATTGATTGACGCATTTTGAAAACGACCAAAACGTTGTGAAAAAATAGGCACGCTTGTTAATATCGAGGAAATTATTTCTCGCTTTTTAGCGCATCAAGGGAGAACGAAAGACAGAGGCATAAACAAAAAGAGAAAAAAAATGGCCCCAAGCTCAAGGCAACGACGCGTTAACAAAGGCGGGAGTGCAAGCAAGTCAATCAAGAGATCTGCTAATTGGCTGCGTTCAAGAAAATGGTTCTTTATATATAACTCAAAGTAACACCACGATATTAATTCGTATATCAACACATAATTAGGTAGGGGCGGGGAGGCGAGATTGCAGAAAAAAATTGAAATTGAAATTTATTTTAAAGTCTTTTTTTTTTTTTACCTAACAAACGAGAAAAGATGTGAAAATTCCTTTGCCATTTTCCCTCCATCACAATCCTTTCATTTTAATCACACATGGCAGGTAAATCCTTTTTCCACGAATTAAATTAAGCCCGCCATGACGGCTAACCCTATGCTAACCTCTTGTGATACAATGTGCAAAGTGCTTTCAACATCATAAAAATTTAGCTGGCCATCAAACTTTTCAAGCACACACACACACACAACTGGAAAAGGTAAGCTAAGTTGGCAGAGACTGGGGAAGGGCCTGGACTTTACGACAGGTGACCCGTTAGTAGAGAGGTCAGGACGCTGGCGGGGGTGGCATCTTATATTCTCTCTTGCACCAGGGCCACCGTATACAGAGAAGGCTTGAGTGATTTATAACAGCCTCCTGACTCGGCCCGCATCTCAAAATGCTTCCATAACTCTCGCGCGCAATCCGTCGACTTCTGGGAAGTTGGGCGGGAAAGGTGGAAATGGGAGGGTAGACCTACTACTTATTGAAACATGGCCTGGGGAGTCGTGTGACGCCCACCTGAGACATTGTAGCAGCGGGAGATCATTTTGTAGCGCACCTTCTAGTGGAGAAAACAGAGACTGCTGCCCTTCCAACTTCCTCCCTCACACTTTCCTTGGGCTGTTATTGATTAAAAGGCGCAACAAAGTCGCAGCACACAAGCGTTTCACGATTTATGCTGTCTCTCCAGTGTCCAATGGAGGTGTGAATGATGGCCACTAAACGTCACGTCACGTGGCTCGTAAAGCACCGCGCACCGGCGGGAGGCGAGCGAGGCAGGAGAGGGGAAGCGAGCGGTGGAAGGGTGGCGCACACTCCATCTGCGTGGAAATTGATTTTTCTTCCGACTCCTCACCAACACTTCAGCCAGTTGGAAAAAATACAACAAACTCCTCTTCTGCTCCCAACCTCTTCAATGTCGCCTTGGTTACGAGCTGATTGCAGCTTGGACAGTAATTAAACTCCATTCTTGAAATCCATCAGACTAAAACTCGCCATGTCAACTTTAACTTCTTGCAATTAAATTTAAAACCCAAACGAGTTCGATTCAACGAGAAGGAAAAATGAATAAACATTACAGATAAATGCGTTCATAAAAACAATAACCAAGCAAACAATTTTCATGTTTTGAGTTGATGCCATGTTTCCTTGTTTTCAGACATATTCCAATGCTAGGTGAAGCAGACTTATCACGATGACCCTCCTCCGCTCTTTCTCACCACGTTTGAAGGTGACCGACCCCTTCCTCTTGGCGTTTTTATCGTCACGGCCCCCATGCCTCCTTCCTTATTTATTTGCCACGCGTGCGAGATGCGAGTTTGGGGCCTTAGCAGTGGGGATGTTGTGGTCCTACCTCGACCATTCATCAAATTCAACTACCATGGCTACAGCAATAATAGAAGTATCCATTGACCAATATTTATTAGGTCGCTTTTCTCTTGTTCTCGTTTCATCTTTAATTTGAACAAATTTCTCACCTTTTTAAAATTTACAATCTCAACACTTGTAATTCCGCTTTTCCTCGACATTGGTCACTAGCAGACATCTTTCTCAGCTGTCTCCAACAGTGCTTCAAATGAATATCTTCCTTTCTACCCCAGCACCTCCTCTGGCCACCCCCTCGTTTCCCACCGCCGTCTGAAATCCTCCATTAAGCCGTGATCCATGGGCCCATTCCCTCTTGCAATGTTTATCGCTCCAGTTGCCGTCCACATGTAATGAGAGCTTAACGCAAGAGACATTCCAATTCTAATGAAAGCCAACATGAATTGTACGGATGACACCGGTAGCATGGCATTGACCAATCGCAGTGTCGAGCAGCCACCTTCCAGCAAAACCCCTGCTTCCTCCCTCCAGCTTGTCTTTAGGGGAAAGGCGCACTTTTACTGGTCCGTAGAGATCGGACAAGGACAGGTTGTGTCCATCAAACTTGAACGCCATCTCGTTTCCATGGAGATTTTCAGCTCACCCCATGAGATCGTCTTGTTGTCATAGAGACACATGGGTGACAGAAACAGCATCCAACCCACTCGTCCATTTTTACGAGCAGTCAACTAGCTCATCTTAAATCAAACCACTGCTACCGCTTCCCAAAAGAGAATGGAAACCTCGCTTTCACACCACTTTGGCCAACCCACCCCCAGGAGACTCCCTCACTTTGCTTTTCCATCTTCCCGTGCCAGAGTCAATTTATCCGTGTCTCGACCCATGACTCGCCCCTTGCATTCGCAGTCTAGATTAAAGAATAGAAAACGAGCAAATAATTTACACATTTACCAAACTTTTAACTGATATAAATAAATCAAGTATGAAGAAGAATTTTTCTGTCAACACTTTATGCTTATCTCGTTGAACCACAAAGGAGAAATAATAATTATAATGAACATCGAAATCTTAAAATTAACGACATTTTATGCGTGCGTCTTCCTTCGCCTATTATAAATAGAACGAAATAAATCATACGAAAATTCAAAATGCAATTAATTATTTAAGTTGTACTCAAAGAAACGGGAAAAAATATATTTTAAAACGGAAATTTGCTTTCTTAACGATTACAAGAAAAGTGAGAAAAGACGACGAGTGGTACAGTGGGAGAAATGGCGACATCAACAGACAGTGTTCTGATTGCTCTTAGCTTGATTGAAGTCCACCGTCTCCATGACAACTACACCTTGACAAGATGAGGTTGCTAAGGGACGACAGTATCCACAGGAAATGACGGGCGTGTGATTGAAAGAATGCCCAGCACCATACTCGGCTTTCCCATCAAGTCCTAGCCAACATAAACAGGTTAAAAGGATTGCCACCCCCGCACCTCCCACTACTACAATCACAATCCAAAGTCCCCTTGCCCCTCCTATTCGTTCAATCCGAACCACTCTCATTTTAACAAAATCCACCATCGATTCCACACTGTACGGCACATGAATACCTGGGTGTAATATCGAGGTCTAAATGGTGAATCGAAACAAGACACGCCAGACGCTCCTGTCGGGTTTCCTTAGACTCATGACGAATTGACATTTTCAGTGGACAGTAGCTAGTCCAATGATACACTTATTTTTTTCTCTTGACTCTGGATACAGCTTTAAAGTGAAGCCGCTCTAACGCATTCCCTGATTGGATTTGGAGCCGCGAGAGAAAATGGCGGCTTAACATCCTCTTTTTTGCCCTCTCATCCACCTACTCTATAGTGGACAGCACAGAGCAAACTAGAGATCACATACACTGTGCGCCAATTTGATTTTCAACCATAAAGTAGACAGTATAATAAACACAAAAAATGGATCGTAAATAAAAATAACGACAAAACGCACATGCAAATAACAAGTCCCGTATCGATTTCTTTTTAAATTAAAAATCTGTACCAACGTTTGGAAAAAAATCTTAATTTATGTTTTATCCAATACCAGGCGAGTGAAAGACGGTGAAAGCTCCCTTCCGTTCGAAAGCGGGGAAATGGACGGTGACGAACCGCGGATGAAATTTGTCTCCTAGAAAGCTAACAGCCGGACACCAACGTCCACGGGCGATCATAAGTCACGGTCTCCCGATAAATTGAACGTCTCTAACATAGTAAATGTCAGGCGAATTAGGCCTATCGCTCAGTGAAGATGACCGCAATTCAAGGGTGGTGTGGGAGGTTTCAATAACGGGCCCCCGACCAACAGTCCTCGTAACTCAGAGGGACTCTACTTGACCTCGATGTTCTTTTTATCCTAGCTATAATTTAACACGAAAGGCCAAAAAGAAAAAAATGAAGTAAAAGAAATAAGTTTCATTGTTCCAGGAAATAAAAAAAGTTTAGAAAAACAATTGCCGCTTCCACGAGCGTATATCTATTATGACGTTGCTTAAAAACTAGACATAGTGAACAAGTTCGAGAAATCCTGGCAAACAGATTTGAGTTTATTTATATAAATAAATAATGAAAAAAACACAGAGAAAAAACCGCTGAAATTGATTTAATATCCCACTCACCCATCTTCATCGTCTTTTGCTCACGCTCCCTTTTGATTTGCTCGTTGAGCTGCCCCGAGGTGACCATCAGAGGTGTGACGTATGACGCCACACCCGAAATTCGCGCCAAATCTGTCCCAAAGGTGGACCGGAAATGAATGAGCGTCGCCTAGCGGCCCGAGCCAACAACTCGATCCGCCCACGCAATGACCACTCGGCACGTAATGAATCCTCGAGAAAAGAAGAAGGAAAACAAAAGGAAAGGAAAAGTGAAATGTGAAAATAAACAGAACAAGTATCAGGTTATCAGTTAAGTATGAAAAGAGTTAAGAGCACAAACGACTCGATTTTATCACCAAACAACAAGAGTCGGGTATTGGCTTTTGTCGTTATTGTGTTCACATCAGAGCTCAACTTTTCGATACAATACGAAGAAGAGAGCGAGAGCAGCAATGCAGTAGCGCAACAGCAGACGCAAGCGTCTGCCCATTTAATTTGAGTTCTGACACGGGCATCAATGTGCTTTTGTCTCGTAACAAAGAGAAAAGAGAGAAATAATATAATCTCCAACCAACTTAGTGCAATCTGACAGCTCTGTTAAGGGTGAAGCAGTTTGTGTGACTTGACAAATTGTTCATGAATAAAAGCAATTTCCACAGACTTGCATCCTCCCACCATCCCTTTTACCCAACCAACCATCTCTTAGTATAACCAATTAATAGCGATGGCAATAATTCCCAATTATTAATCCCTCCCGCGGAGAGTTTAATTACAAGCAAAACATATTCGGCCTGTTGAAAAGGTTGTAAAAATGGTTTCATCTTTCTCGATTCGACAGTCAACTTTAATAAGACAAAGAAAAGCATCAGCCCACAACTTTTGCTTTGCGTTGGGCATCAGACATCATCACTTTTGCTTCTGATGGTGATGAGGTCTCGTGGTGATGGCCACGGCCTCACTTCTCGGCCCTTGTCTCGCGCCGTTCGAGATTTGAGGCACGAGGCGCGCGTAATCCCAGCTATTTCCTTCGGTTGCAGGGTGAAATGAGGGGAGGAACCGTTTACATAATGCGAAACGCCTCAACATACTTTGTTCCTCGGCCAGGAAATAACATGGACAATACATGGCTAAAATACAATAAATTCCCATTTGGGCTTCTACACCCATCCCCTCGTTCGCCGCCTTCTGCTTGATTAAAGTGGCGACTGACCACAAGATCCAATCATCTATCTGATGGTGGACGCTGGCCGTAAATAGGGAAGCGCCCTCTATACAACACCTTCTCGACCCGTCACTTCAATAGGTCGTCACACCACCTTGGAAAACATTGATCGACTTAAACTCGTCCTGAACCCTTTCGACTGTAAGCAGAACACCGTTGTGGTGCTAAATAAACACCATCTATTTGAAATTCTCGACGCGTTTCGTTATACAGGGGGTGGAGAGACGCATGGTGGTAAGACGCGCCTCATCTCCAGCCACGGAGAAAGGCTGCGAGTTCCGACCGCGTCTCAGATGAAGAATCGTAAAATGGAAATGGACATCAGGCGAAAAGCAATTGACTCGAATTGGTCGAAAGCGGGCCGCCAACATTGCCATCCTTCCATCAACTCTATTCTCACCCGCACCTGCAACATCAAACATCGACTTCCCTCCCCCGCCCCCCACCCCATCCAGCACCCTAGTCATTTCATTTTCCCCATCTTTTTTAAGTCTAATGCTCAAATTGTCTTTTCCCAAACTATTTCCACTTTATCCGACTGATGAACGGCCCTTTCACTGTCAACTGGTTGGCAAAAGGGCTCCACAAGCGGGAGTTAAAACAATTTACGCGCCAACGGACGCCACTGCAAGGAGTCATAACTTCAAGCGCGCGCTGTGAAACTCAATTTTTCCACTAGTGGTCACCTTAACGTGAATTGGTCATCGTCGAATTAGTCGGTCGGTTAAAGTGACAGCAAAAGGACACTGCCAAATAACAAATGACCAGTGCGCTTTTGACGTCATTTCTCATCTTCACGAATTTAACACAATAACTCTTAATTAGGTAGACCCGGACTTTGACCGCTGGTCGACGTGCCTTAGCCGTCAATCTGTCAGCGACATTCCGGGACCTTATGGACATCATTATCCCGCTCACTAATTCCCACATGGCGTCTCTTAGCTCTTTCCGTCCACCGATCAATCACCTGACATCTTGTCATCCACGCTCGTCTCTAATGAGGAGGCACCCGGCTCCCTTTGGTCGTCATGACGACGACAAGAGCCCCAATCAAATCGGACAATGCCCTGTCAATGTCAAAAAGACCTCACGACTTTATAATGAAAATTTATGATGCATTTAGTGGACGTTACTGATCCCATTTTGCTTCTACTGTTTCCCAAACCCACCCCTTTGCAACGACACAGGAAAAAAAAAAAAAGAAAAGTGAAAAAAGCAACGCTAAATTTAGAAACAGTAAACTTTTTCTTTAAACGAAAGAGAAAAAAAGGATTTTAAAAAAAAATCTTGTGAGGAATAAATTGGTGCTGACAGGAATCTGACAAACGCAGCGTCTGTGGGCAGTGCAGAATTGAGGGCAGCCACCTGACAGCAGCCGAACAGACTCGAGCGACTTCACTTTTCACCGAACGACTGTCTACTTGTCAATCGCACCTTACACATTCAACAGAGACGCAGAGGGGGCAAAATGAGAAAAAAACATAAAAAGGAAAGAAAAAAGAGAAAAGTAGAGCAGAAAGACAAGCCAAAACCCCGTGAGGCATCAAAGAGGGCACTTCATCTCATTCGATAGTAGAATAGACTTCATTCTTCATCCTATCACGGAAGGGACATGGTCAAATGGGAATGGATGCGTTGGTCAGAGACACGCGTCACATTTAGGCCTCGTGTGTGACATAATCAACAAATGTCAAGAAAAGAAAGCAAAAATTTGGTTGTGAAAAATATTCTCACAAGTGGACATGACACAACTCCCTCCTTATCCCCGCGTTCGATCAATGTTTAGCGTCGCTTTAAAATGATACTACGCGTTCCTTTGAGGTTTGCAAACATTCGATCGGTGTCCGACGCATCAAATAGGACCAATTATTCGGCACGCCATCTTTAATGGCGCAACCATTTCCCCTTCTTTTCTCTTATCAGAGCCTTGGTTGGCGTCGAAACAATTAGCGAATTCTCGTGACAACGGAGGTTACAAAGCGCCAAGCGTTTTAAGATAAGAAACAAGATGAAGGCCAAGGAAAGAGGGTAAGAAGGTTGGAAGGAAAGAAAAAAATATCAGCTAACAGTATGTTAAGCAAAAGGCCGTGAACTTGACCATTTTAAATCATACTTCATTAATTCACAAGTTGCCATAGAAACGGGGCAGAAAGCGGGAAATTGCTAAATCATGAGATGCTAATCACTTTTCCTGTTTTATGGCTGTTGTTTTAAATCAGAACCGCGATAAAAGCAATCAATTTTCTCTTCTTGTTGACCAATGTCCAGTGAGGTGGGCGTTGCAAGACGATCCCATGAAATAAACGATGGCGTTCACCGCGCGTCTTGCCAAGTCTGAGGGGTTAGCCCTAGAGGCCACAAGTTGGCGCGCAAACCTCCATAAATAGCCAAACCCATCGCAAGCAGTGTTGCTTGTCGAACGCGGCGAAGGCATTATTTTAGACGCGCGTGTGAAAACGTTTCCGTCACTGGACACGAAAGCTGGAGGTGTGGACACGCGATTTACGGTCGGTTCGCGAGCCTGTCAGAGGCGCCACGGATCGGCCAGCACCAGAATTAATCGCCTTGGTGTTGCTGGGCCCAACGCAACAATCTAAGAGCCCAAGATGACCCCTTGATCCATGCGGTACCATAAACTTGGTCACTCAACCTCCTCCTACTTGGCTGGACATGGATTTCCCATAGACCATCAACAAGCAGGCGATAGAAGACGACAAACTGACTGATGGATGAGAGAAATCAAAGAGGGGTCGCGGACCCCGCACATCTTAGCTGCCGGAAAAAAATAGGAAGTAAAAAAAATATTTGAGATATATATATAAAAAGAAATAAAAAACTAAAAAAAAAAAAATATATATTTAAAAAAAAGAAAAGAATTATTGTTATCGAAAATAGTTTGATAAGATTTTATGATATCAGTTGTGTAATATTCGGTTCGGAACGTGTCATTGACCAAATTCTTGGCGCATTTGATCTGTAGTTGAGTGGCAGTCAACATTAATTAGGACGACATCTGGTGCGCAAAATATCCGCTTGGTGGTACCTCAACAGACACATCCATGTGATGATGACAACCACTTCAAGACAAGCGAAACCACGTGAAACCGCGCAAAAGTGACCTATGGTCAATTATCACGCACCTTCTGCATTGCAGAGTAACACTAAAGTGGGATCAAAATCAAAATTGTGAGCGAAAATAAAGTTTAAACCGCCATTTCTGCCGGTTTATTTCATTCTGTATCCATCTGAAATTCAGCGTACCCAAGCAGGAAAAAAATTACTCCTTTCCAACTGCATCATCACATCATTAGACTGATCAAATGCCTTAAGTTGAAAACCACCATAGTAGTAGCTATTTGGCAAAGTCTCAAACGCCTCCCGTCCCTATCAACGTACCGCAAACTTCCACCCTCTCCCCTTCGTCTCCCTTACAGTCAGCGATATGACAAGTTCACCCACATCACCAAAGAAGACTCGTGCCAAGATGAAACGAGCAATTCCAGCTAGGATTCACCAGATTATTTGTTTCCAATCAATGTGGAAAAAATTTGCTTCACTCTAGTCAATAACAAACCCGTCAATTCAACGTAAATAAATTTCGTGTGGAAAACGTAGATGCATTCAAACGTTACATAATGTATCGTTAATTCGTGATTTGATTGTGAAAAAATGTGTGCGTCAATTGCTGTTCTTTTCCATTTAATTCTCATAAACCATCGATTCGAAAACGTAACTGTTGTTTCTTTTAGTTGGAAGGAAACAAAAGTCTCATTGCCTCAACTAATTTCCGTCAGACTACGTACACATTGCGATTATACGTGAGGTTTCTGTGTGTTGCTCGTAGATAGGAAGGACTAATAAAGGAACTTTCTTTTTCTTTTTTTTTTTCAAAAAAAGGCAATTTATGATCACAATCGTTGGATCACAAAAGTTTTCTTGTTTTCTCCCTCCGCCTTATGAGTGGGCTGTTCATCCAGAGACCAGCGTCCACACACACATACACCCAGTGCACATTAAAGCTGTCTGGCCTGTGAATTACGGGAGCCCTGATTGAATTTTCTTGTAATTCTGGAGACAGTTGGCTCACAGCAGTTTGCTCCTGCACCCTGAAACATTTTTTTTCATCTTTATTTTTTCTCCCCTCTAAAAGAACAACTTGTCTATCAACTCATTATACAATATCGATACAAAGCGGGTGCTGCATTTTTCGTAAGAAGCTGCAATGCAGACACATGTGTAAAAAGTATTTTCTGCTCGGTCTAACAGCGACAAAAGATTGCAAGAAATCCGTGTAGGTGAAGAATAAAGCGACAGGTGTACACAAGCCACGCCCAAATCCCACTCTCACGTAATTATCAAATGTCTCGCTTCTGAACTTGTCATCTTTTAACCAGGTGTTACAATTTACATTAACTTTCGCCAGATGACGTGAAAAAGATTCCAATAGATTCACGCACTAATTACCAACGTACATCTACTAGACTCGCTCCTCTTTCTCGCTCTTTGGCAAATCAATAATTGCAGCAAAGCGCACGGCCAAGATTTACTGACATTTAGCAAATAAAAGCCACCGAGCCGTGGCCTGAAGTGTTCCATGTCCAATTGCAAGGAACGGGCGGCCACACACGGACTTAGCAGCTGCTGTATGTGTGTGCTTACTCGTGGAACCCAAGAATGTCTAACAGTTTCGGAATCTCAAACGACACCAGCAAAGCTTGGCCATTTGAAATATTATGATGGAATCATAAACAGCGTAATGAGGCGGCAGCCAGAGCTGTTTGCCCAAAGACGACAATTAACGACAGCTAAATTCGCCACCATCGGGCCGTGAATGGCGGATACTAGGGGGAGAAGGGTATAGCAAGACTCGCGCCTCCTACCCCTGACATCGCGCCTGCTTGCGGCGGAAACGCAGTGACAAATTAACAAGAGGCAAGCGCCACACAAACCGAGCCACGGGGTCAACAGACTCTTCCTTTTCACTATCTTTAATCAAAACCTCCAACAAACACCACCCCCATTACATCACACCTTTGCAAAAATACCAAAAGAGAACGAGAGAACGTAGCAAAATGAAATAAATTCAATTAGCCTTTTATTTGCTTAGCTGGCAAAATGCTTGGCATTTCCCCATCGCTCACCAAATTTACGACTGATCATTTTGCCGGTTCTATTCCCCGGCCCCTTCGTTCGATGCGAAGCAATTCGTCACATGTCTCACTTGTCTATTACAAATCCATTGCTCATAGATATACGATTCGTGTCGATCGACCTTCCTACAGCAAACATTTCCATTTCCTTTCCCTTGTGTTCTCTATCGAGAACTTTCAATGTTTCACTTCCCGTTCAAAAAACAAAAGAAAAAATCGATCCAAACACCAGTTAAATAATCACGGAGGCAGGCAGTAAACTTAGGGACAATTTGTGACCACGCGTTTCCTTCACTTAGCCGCCGATGGATGCGTGCGAGCAGATAAAACCGACCCCTTAGCTGCTGCTTATTCAACAGCCTCACCAATCGGGCGTTGTGGAGAGGTTGAAGAAACACATACAACTAAAGCGTACTTCTTTCCTTTCTATTGCCCCTACAAAGAGGGGATGCGAGCCGTGCAGGGTGGAGGGAGAGAAGAAACAGGGTGAGTGGTAGAGAGGGGTTGACGAGAGTAATGGCAGGAGCAGACTCTAACGGCCCATTGCTGAAACTTGTCAGCCATTGAGCGTATTGTTTCCAAGCAGAAAAACCATTGGATGACTGGGCCATCTCTCTTTCGAGGTTGTTTCCTCTTCCACCCACACTCCCCCTCCCCCTCACGCATGGACCAAGGTCGGATAATGAAGATATCAACCGTTTTGAACCATTAATTGACTTTAATTTATTTTCTTTAGTTAGTATCGATGCTTTATTTCTCGGAAAATGTATTCGCATTTCCAGGTCATCAGTGTAGCGAATTGTAAATCGAGTTATTTGTGCAGAAAGAAATTTGTTGATACTAACAACATCTCGAGTGAAAAATAAACTTGTGTCCCGTGATGTTTGGCGCGTGAAGAAGCTGCGCACACGATCTGTGCTGCGCGTGCGCGTGATTTATACATCGAGCTCTCGATGCAATAAGCATTTATTTTGACAGCTTGGCTAATTTACGTCCATATTAGCCGAGAGGAAGACGAGGTGGAGTGGGAGGGCCCACGCAGATAAAACGGGCGCCACTGACGGCCGACGGAGGAAATGAATAAATGAAGTTCAATTTCACCCAAATGCCGAGCCGGGGCATTTGCATTCCAACGCGCATCATCAACTTCCCTTCGCATGTACATATAAAGCAGAGCGAGAAAATGGACCGTGTACGAAAAATCCAACCGGCCAACAATTTCCACCTGTTTCAATTAACACTTGAGATAACAAGCAAATAGAAATATACAAATTGCGTCATTTCCAAAGACTTTTTCCACAGCGCGAGTCGTCGTCTCCTTCTCTAACCTCTCGTCAGGTGCCACGGTTGACGTGTTAATTGAGCGAACGCCGCGCCTTCGGGCCCATTCCCATGAGAAACGCTCCCGCTTGATACGCCACAGCTCGCGTCTCAACTACTCATCACCATTGCGCCTGCGCAGTCATTTTCATCTTTTCTTTTTTCCCCGTTCCCCCTCAATTAAGTTGTGTCTCGGGAGTCAATTTTGCTTTTAAAATTTTCAAATTTCACGAAAACACTACTCGTTTACAACAACCTCACCTATAATGTACACAACCGCCAACCATTCTAGTTTTCTGTATCGGTTTATCAAGTAACACTAAATGTGCTTTTCTTTTTATTTTTTTTAGTTAAAGCAAGTTTAAGATCTTTTTTTTTTTATTATTTTTATATTTTTTTATTATTTATTATTTTTTCCGTCTCTACCAGTGCATATATCTGATTTCACTGTCTCTATAAATCAATTTTCAATTACACGTTTAAGAACAGTTTCCATCCGTGTCACCCTACTATAAATCACTAATGGCTTCTATATATCACCATACACACAGCTTCACACACGCTAGATTGCATACAAACGAGCTCACTATACGCGATTCAGGCCAAATGAACACAACGCCGGAGCCATTCCCATCATTTCATAACCTCCTACCATCTAAAAAGGAAAAAAATATGCATCAAAACCTTATCAAGAGAAAAAGCGGGGAAAGAGACGACTTTATGACGACAGATAGAGTAAAGTAACACAGAGAAAGGATGGAATATGGGGACGGAGAAGAAAAGGAGTTCAAACTCCCAAACCCCCTTTATCCTTCTTTCTCAAATGAGAATCCCCATCCATCACCCCTTGACGACGTTTAAGCGAAGAACAGACGAAAAAGGCAGCAGTAGGCAGTTGCTGGTGCAAGCATTTCACATCATCCATAGAGTGCTGACTTGGTCGAGATTAATACGCCGGCCTCACTAACTTGTTAAATGAATCCACCCCTCCAATAAAACCCTACCTCAGCCATCTTTATATATGCCTACAATCTCGGGGGTTTCTTTTTATTGTTTCACTCGTTGTCCGGCTTAATGGAGCCGCCAACATGGTAAAATCTAGAAACGAATCCATTTAGAAAAAACATATCTTTTCTTAATAAAAACCAAGACACTAATTCCAACCCCCGGTTCCATTTAATAAAAATGTTGCATGTCGCTTATTAAACACACTTTCGCCTCGATCCGGCTCTCTTATCGATCTCAGTCTAGTGCCACCTTGTTGACCTCTAATAAAATCAAATACTTTTTCTCTGTCGACCTTCAACACGTGATGGGTATCGGCTTCGATCTCGCCCCGCACCGAGACTACACCAAGGTCGCACTGCTCGTCCAAATGAAACTGTAAACGCCCTGCGAGCAAAAGGGGTTAGACCAAATAGACGGGTCTGTAATTCCCTCACGTCCGCATTAGTCAGGAGACGCGATACTCAAACGCGAGCACGTTCCGTCAATAGACAGCCGCCAGCAGACACCAGGGCAGCAGCAGCATGCAGAGCATCGCCCCCGCATCCCCAACCTGACAGCAAGATTGACAGCTGCCGGGATGGGGAGCTCCTCATCTCCGTTACCCTGGCAACGTCAGCCGGGGTTCACATCTGCTGCACATCAGACATGGCGAAAAGGAAACCTGATAAACTATTCGGGCTGGTGAACACTGAAATGAATCTAAGAGAACAGGTGTGAAAATGTATCGCACATAATTGTTTTCAGGTTCACACTTAAATTAGTCATCTCCGCATCAAAACGAGACAAATTAAGAAATTCCGTTTCTTAGGCAGCCATTGTTTGATTGATTGATAATAAAATAATCGATTATTCGGACGGGTGTGGCGTGTGTATCTATCGATTTCCAGTGTCCAAGTCGCCCTCACTGCCCTCCCCTAAGGCGAGTGTCATGTGATGAGCACCGCGCACGGATACTAATTATCCCTAAAGGTGAAGAAGACGAGCAGCCATCAAAGAAAATGGCGGATAAAGAAACCCGTCACACAGAATATATCTGATACAATCAAAAAATAATAGAAAAAAATTTTTTTCTTCTTCCTACCTGAAATGTTGATAGATGCACTGATATGGTTATTCCGAGACGTTTTCTTCGCTTAAGACCATTTCTTGCAGCGGAAAACACATCCATCTTGGAAAATTGTGCGATACACCTACGAAACGAGGATCATATTTTGCCAAGTGAATTAAATTTGACTTGATTCAATGAATAATAAAGAGATAAAAAGATTGATTCAAATGTAAAATTTAAATAAAAATTTAAATCTATTATAAGGGTAGGCTAATGGATAAAAACAATTTACTTAGGACAGAAAATGAATGAATGAATGAAAATTTTCTTACCTTTTTTTTTTGGATGACCTTGTGAAGCCATTGCTTAATTTTAATATTGAAATTAATTAATCAAAATGTGATAGTGTTACCAATATTTTCATATTAAATATATAAACCTTGCGTATCATATTAGAAAATAAATAAATAAATAAATAAATAATAATAAAACAAAAATCATTTCTTTGTTTTTCATCAATAATTAAATTACAGACACTTTATTTACATTTATCTTGAAATCATTAATTAGTGAAAAATACCAGACTTTTAAATTCGTTAAAACAAAACAAAAAAATAATTTTGAAGTTTTTTTTTCTTAAATGATAAGAACTCTTTACAAATGTTTGATAATATAATTGCAATAATAAAATTGCAGACTTATCACAATAATAAATGAATATGTTAATACGAAAAAAAAAATTATAGAAAAAAATCAAAAACAAAAATATAGCCTACAAAAAAAGATTAATAAATAATAATAAAAAAAAGTAATAGTTTGTGTTTTAAGTACATTTCATGCAAAATAATTTGTTTTAAAAAATCCAGGTACAAAGAGAAATATTTTTGAGCATTTTAACAACTCAAAATTAATAATTTTTTTTTAAGATTTGAAAATTTTATAAAATAAACCTGTATCTTGAGATTCCTTGCTCAATACAGATTAAAGATCGTTTGAAAAATTAAAACCGAATAGTTTTTTTT